>JAJIZL010032938.1:5365-94725 GCA_023969395.1 Amblyomma maculatum | reverse complement strand
ACATACATACATACATACATACATACATACATACATACATACATACTCTGGAGAAGATGGACCTCTTTGCTGGACACTGACGAAGAAGAAGCAGTTGTTACCCAATTCTTGGCCGATCCCCCTCTGTGGGTATGTGCCATAAGTTATTTGGACAAAAACAACAACAAGCAGTTGTGGAATTGTCATTGCGCAGATAGTGTTGATCTTGATCGCCCCGTTTCCTCGCCGACCTCGACGCCCACCAGGACGCCGTCCTCAACGTCCTTCTACATTTCGTGGAGGTGCGTACTGACATCCTTGCCTCACGCTGGAGCTTCGCACCCGCACGCTCCAGGCAACTCGTATGGCTGAACACGAACACCCACCGGCCACTCCATTGACCCCACCGGTTGTCTGCTCTGGCTCCTTACGCTAGCGAGACCCTGCGCTCTTCAGCGGGACCGATGACACAGACTGATGACTGGCTTGCTTCGTATGAGCGAGTGAGTTCCTACAATAAGTGGGACGATGCCACGAAGTTAACGTCATATTTTATTTGACCGGCGTTGCCAACTTGTGGTATCGTAACCACGAAGCCGATATCACAACATGGGACTCATTCAAAGCTAATCTTATAACCGCATTTGGTTCCTGCTGTACGCAAGCTCCACGCCGAAAAACGCCTGCACGATCGATCACAGCGGCTTGGCGAAATATTTACAAGCTACATTAAAGGTGTGGTCTATCTGTGCTGTCGCGTCGACGCACAGATGTCCGAGAAAGCCAAGATAAAGCACATCCTGAAGGGCACCGAACATGATGCCTTTCAGATGTTAACATCGCGGAATTTGACTACTGTTACCCAAGTTGTCAACCTTTGCGAGAGCTACAATGAGTTGCGCAAGCAGCGCCACATCACTCGACAGCCGCCCGGCCCTTTGGAACCACCTTCTGGTCTCTCCTCAACATCTGGAAGCTCCACGCTGCTGCAGCAGCTCAAAGACTTCATCCGGGAGGAAGCTGCTCGCAAGATATGATTACTTCCCACGAACTGCGGGCTGTCCCAAAATTTGTTTCCCCTTCGACAGGTCATCGCCGGCCGCGTGGCCGGGGCCCTTCCGTCTGTCGCTCCGCCAGCACCCATGCCTCAGCCCGCACCAGCCGTTGAGCCCCTCGTATAGCCAATGTTCCTGTCGCTTCACCAATGACGCCCGCTCCTCTCGCACCGCTGATGTACTCTGCCGTCACTGCCCGACCACAGCCACCTAGCTACCCTTTGGTCTACGCTACGCCTCCAGGGCCTGTACAGGAATTTCTTCAGGCGCCGCAGCCTTTTATTCTACCTCGTCCGCAGCGCCGCAACCCACGGCGAACAAGTGATAACAGTCCCACCTGTTATTCCTGTGGGTTTGCTGGCCATATTGGCTGTTACTGCCGAAATCGCACTCCCGGCGATATTGCACCGCGCCGATTGTCAGTTTCCTGGCAGCCGCCCCGAAATCAGTACGCAGCCGCCGATCCATCTGCAAATTCCGTCACGAATGACCATGCCGCCTTTTTCTCCTCGCCGCTCAACCTCACCACGTCGCCGCTTCCTATCTCCTTTGCGACGGCGCCCCAACCTTGCGCAAGAGGAAACTTAATGCCGCAGTTCCTGAGGAGAGAATGGCGCAACGAGCGAACTGTCAAAGGCCTCACGTATCTCCCGCAAATCTGCTTGAAGTTCTTGTTGAGGGCGTTGTAGTACTAACTGTGGTCAACACCGGCGCTGCTGTTTCTGCCATGGCTGTAAGTCTTTGCCGTTCATTGCGCAAAGTAACGACACCTATTTCAGGATTCTCGCTATGCACCGCAAGTGCCCAGCCTGCAGAGCCTATAGCGGTGAGCACAACACGAGCCGCCGTTCAAGAAGTTGTGTATGCAATAGAGTTCGTCGTTTTGCCTTCCTTCTCTCGTGATCTTATCTTGGGCTGGGATCTTATGTCACTTAATAATGCGGTGATCAACTGTGGTAGTGGTGTACTGGAGTTTTTTGCTCTTGACGAACCATTGCCGGACGTTCGTTCTCCCAAAGTCGTCGTTGCCGAAGATATTGACCTGCCTGCGTGCTCTTTCGTTCTTGTGCCCACCGCTTGCGCGTTTTCCCGCAGTACCGATGTCCTTTTCACACCATCGCTAATCTTTCTAAACCGCAAAAGTCTTACTCTACCTTATACCGTACTTTCTATATCAGCTGGCCTCTCCGCGCTCTGGATTTCTAATCCGTTATCATTTCCCGTCTCCCTGCGCCATGGTGAATGCCTCGGCATTGTACTGCTCATTGATTCCATTCTCACCGATGACGCAACAACCGCTTCACAGCCTGATGATTGGCTGCACTCAGACCACTTGTTATTGCGCTGGACCCGTCGTCTACCGACGTTTTCCTCCGCTCCATCGATACCAATCTTCCTGGGACTCAACGCTCTGAACTTCTCGCACTGCTTCATCAGTTCCGTTCTTCATTCGGCTCTCATCAGCCTGCTTTCAGCCGTACATCAACTGTCGCCCACCACAATGACACCGGTTCCCGTCAGCGCACCTATTGTGTCTCTGCCACAGACCGCCGAGTTATTGAAGCTAAAGTTCACACTATGCTTCATAATGGCGTGATCGAGCCTTTTAACAGTCCGTGGTCTTCCCCTGTAGTTCTAGTGAGAAAGAAAGACGGTTCTATACGCTTCTGTGTTGACTACCATCGCCTAAATAAAATCACGCAGAAAAGCGTCTACCCTCTACCGCGTAAGATTATGCATTTAACTGTTTACAAAGTGCTGAACTCTTTTCGTTGCTCGATTTACGATCCGGTTACTGGCAGGTACACATGGCTGCGGAAGATCGCCCTAAAACCGCATTTGTCACCCCCGATAGCTTCTTTGAATTTACAGTTATGCTTTTCGGTCTCTGTAATGCTCCGGCTGCATTCGAGCGTACGATGGGCACTATTCTGATTGGCCTGAAGTGGAAGACGTGTCTGTTACTTTGTCGACGTCTTGGTGTTGCCACCGGACTTTTCGACCCACATCTCGCCTGAATCAAGTCTTGACCAGTTTTGTGAACGCCGGTCTGCAGCTCAACTTGAAGAAATATCGTTTTGTTGCTCGTGAGCTGAATATTTTAGGCCACGCTATGTCGAAGGAGGGTATCCACCCTGATCCCGCCAAACTTCGAGCTTTGTCTGCCATTCCGAAACCTACTATCACTAAGCAACTCAGAAGCTTATTGGGCCTGTGCTCATACTTTCGGCGTTTTATACGGAACTTAGCTTTCATTGTCACCCCGCTGACTGAGCAACTTGGCAATAACTCAGATATTTGTCTGTTGTCCCCAGCATGCGACGCCGCCTCCTCACAGCCCCGCCCAACCTGCGTAATTTTGACCCCCAGGCGCCCATCGAAGTGTACGCAGACGCCAGTGGTGTCGGCCTCGGCGCTTTGCTTGTTCAGTGCCCCTCTGGCTTCGGCAAATACGTAGTTGCTTACACCAGCCGTGCTCTCGCGAAGGCCGAAACGAACTACTCAGTAACAGAAAAGGAGTGCTTGGCCATTGTCTGGGCCCTCACAAAGTTTCGCCTTTACTTTAACGGCCGTCCTTTTGATGTAGTCACTGACCAGCATATCCTCTCCTGGCTTTCATCGTTCAAAGACCCCTCCGGCCGGTTGGCACGATGGGCTCTTCGTCTCCAAGAATATGATATCCGTGTCGTTTATCGATCTGTTTGCAAGCAAAAAGACGCCGACGATTTGTCTCGCTCGCCGCTTCCAGCCGACCTTGTGAGCCTCTCAGTCTTGGACACCATGTCGTTTACTCTCGACGTCAGTGACATGCCCACCGAACAACGGAAGGACCCATGAATCGCCTCTCTTATTGACTACCTATCCAATCATTCGGAGATTACCCCTTCCCGCGCCCTTCGCTGCCAAGCTTCCCACTATGAGATTCGGGATAACGTCCTTTACCATTGCAAATACAATTCAAGTGGACGTAAATGGCTCCCCGTGATCCCGCGCCATCTACGGATCGAAATATGTACAGCTTGCCACGCCGATCAGCAGTATGGTCCCACCGGAGTTTTCAAGACGTACACTAGAATCCGTCTTCGCTACTATTGGCGCGGTATCTACAACTCGGTTCTTAGGTACGTTCGATCATGTCGCAAACCTGCATCTCACCGTTCGGCTGGTGAGTTACAGCCTCTAATATGTCCGCTTAAACCCTTCGACCACATTGGCATTGACCTCTCGGCCCTCTTTTGTACAGAGCTGATGGCAATCGCTTGGTCATTGTCGTGGTCGACCATCTTACGAGATATGCCGAAACCGCCGCGCTCCCAGCTGCAACAGCCCGAAATGTGGCCGGTTTCTTATTGACGAACGTTATTCCCCGTCAACGGGGCTCCTCGCTAATTGCTCAGCGACAGAGGCCATGCTTTCTTACCTGACGTCGTTCAAACCCTGCTCACTAAGTGCAAAGTAATCAACGTCACTTGCACCGACCACCATCCGCAAACAACGGTCTTACAAAACGATTTATTCACACCCTCTGTGACATGCTCGTGAAATACGTGGGACATTGTCCTTCCTTATATCACCTATGCATACAAAAGTGCAACACAAGCACGGCTTTTACGGCTTTCTCCGTTCTTTTTGCGTTATGGTGAGAATCCATCTGTTCCCCTTGATACTGCGCTCCCGTAAAACCCTGATGCATCTGAATGTACCACAGTTACAGAAGCTGTACAGCATGCCAAAGAATGCTGCCAGATTGCCCGGTCGTTCACGACCGACTCGTAATGGCGCCAAAAACATCACCATGACACCAACCAGAAATATGCACCACACGTCGAGCCCGGCTCACTCGTGTGGCTATGGTTCCATCCGGCAGCCCCAGCCTCTGAACAAAACTGGTCTCCAAGTACCATGGGCTCTACCGCGTCGTCGAGCTCTCTTCGCCAGTCAATTACATTGCTGGGCCCCTTACGCTATCTTCTATCTTCGGCGCCGTGGCCGTGAAAATGTACATGTGCAGCGGCTTAAGCTGTTCTACGCCCCCATTATATCACCATCCCCTTAAGTCTCCAGGATGGCTTGTTCTCTGGGGCGGCATTGTGAAGAAGAAGATGGACCCCTTCGCTGGACACTGACGAAGAAGCGGTTGTGGAATTGCCATCGCGCAGATCGTGCTCACCTTGATTACCCCGCTTCCTCGCCGACTTCGACACCGTCCTCGGCGTCCTTCTGCCACAATACATGCACACATACATGTCAGAGAGGTCAGGCCTGATTGAAATATTGTACTAGTTGCTGATTCAGCCGCGGGGCCAGCTTTCGTCGAAAAGGGCCGGTTGGTGGTGGTGGTGAAAACGCTTATTGCATCTTGAGCCTTATTGATTGTTTTGATGAGTCGGCTCGATATCGCGTAGGCTGGCCGAGAGCTTGTGGCTCTCAGCGACTCTTAGACTCCAACCCACCAGCTCCTTTTGTGCAGCTGGGTCCGAGCTGGACACCACGATCTCCCATCGCTCTAGGTCTGTTAGTTGCAAATTGCGGGGTGGCTGGAGCTCAGAGCACATGTAGAGGATGTGATGAAAGTCCGCTTTGGGTGCCCCGCAGAGGGGGCATACAGGGGAGAAAAGGCCGGGGTGGATATGGGCAAGGTGTGCTGGAGATAGGAAGGTACGGGCCTGGAGCTGGCGTCAGGTCCCCTGCTCGAGTTTAGATAGTGATTAGTGTGGGGGCGGATACTGGAGTCGTTGCTCCCTGTAGTAGAGGGTAATTTCGTTATAGGCAACCAGGCGTTCGCGTGCACTGCCTGGGTCTGTAGCTGGCCCTGCTCGGTTGACGTGCGCTCGAGCTGTGTTGTGATTATCTGGTCAGGGGTTGAATAGAATTGGGAATTTTGAAAGCAGGGGTGTGAATCCTGCCACGTGCGAAATTGCGGATTACTGTTTTTGAGTCACTAAAGATTAGTGTGGCGGTGGTTGAGGATATTGCCAATCCAATTACAGCTTCTTCTGCCTCTAACGAGGATGCAGCTTTAACCGAACCAGAAACTATAGGCTGACGTGTGTTGGAAACCACGCTCAAGGCATAGGTTTGATGGGTAGCATATTCTGCAGCGTCCACATAGACTGCGCTGGTATCAGCGTGGTATTGTTTGTGCAGCCCGCGGCTCTAACTTCTCGCCGAGCTAGGTGATGGACCGGGTGGACGTTTTTCGGGAGTGTATGGATTGTTAATAGAGATGAATTTCTCTCGGGGTTGAGTGCATGGGTCTGAGGGAGCTTATAGGGTTGCGGCCTAAGGACGAGAGAATATGCCTCTCTGTTGTGGTGGATGATAGGCGTTCAACTTGTACTGTGCGAGTACGCTTCGCTAAGCTCATGTAGGGTGTTGTGAACCCCCAGTGCCGGTCGCGCGATCGAAAGCTCCAATACATTATCACCAGGTCTGATTTCTGGGATCATACAAGCATCGTGATTTTCGCTTAAGCAGACTTTACACAGAAAATCCGGCATCGGCGTAGGTGTCAACGTCACCGTTGTGATCAACAAATAAGTGTCATGGCGCAGACAGGCGGCTGGCAAAGGACTAATTCGTCGATGGTACTGCGACTTAATGAGGCATACCAAAAACTCGGGAGCAGCTACAAACCAATGTTGCTCATTTAAAATGAAATCAAAATTCACGTTGCAGTGATCTTGGATTCTTTGTCAGGCGTGCTACACCTGGGTATTGAACATTTTCATACAGCTGGGTTATAGCGGTGCTTAATAGTGATATTTTATTGATTTGGTAATACTGAACTACTTTGCTCTCGTTGACGGCATTTATACCGCCGTAATCTTTAGCTTACTGGCCCTGACTGTCTCTTAGTCGTCCCCAAGCACTTACGAGCAGTCGTTGTCCAGGAACTCCATGATCTCCCGACTGCTGACTATCTAGGCGTTACTCGCGCGTACAACCGCATCCGTCTTCAATTCTTCTGGCCTGGCGTCTACCGTTCAGTGCGCCGTTACATTGATGCTTGCGATGAGTGTCAGCATCGCAAGCGGCCTGCATCTGCCCCAGCTGGCTTTCTTCAGCACATCGGCACTCCTTCGGAGCCATTCTACTGTGTCTGCTTGAACAGTCGCGAAATTTTTCCGTAGTCCACTTCTGGCAATACATGGCTTGCAGTAGTCACAGATTATGCCACTCGGTACGGGATAAAGCGCCCTCCACACGAGGACAGCTGCTGGTGTCGCCAACTTTCTTCTTAACGGCCTGATTTTTCGTCATGAGCTCCACGCCAGCTTGTCACTGACCGTGGCCGCACCTTCCTTTCAGCAGATGCGGACGACATTCTTCGCACGTGCTCAACGAAACACAAATTGACCACTTCTTACCACAAACAAACAAACGGCCTCACTTCGTAGCTCACTCGCACTCTTGCTGACATGCTTGCAATGTCTCCTCTGGTCACCGTTACCAGAACGTCGCACTCCCATACGTTACATTTGCATATCACATCCCGTCACGAAACTGCTGGCTACTCTCCAATTTACCTCTTGTACAGCGGTAAGCCACGATTGCCGCTTGACACATTGTTTTCAATATCTGGTCCCCCACATTCTCAATACGTCTGTGAATCCATTTCCCGTGCCCCCATGCTCGCCAAGGTGCCCGCTTCGGCTTGCAAGCTCCTTACGGCCGAGTATACCTTAGGTGCTGGCAAAAGTTCCGTGGTATCGTCGGATGCTCGGAAAGTAGTGTATGCTCGAGCTATTATGTCGGCCTCTTTTTTTCCCTGCCACCCCCATGTGCCCCGGTACCCACATAACTTGGTGTCTGGTCTTGTTTTGTTCGTAGTTTTTAATTTTGTCGCTCGCTTCGAGAACTATACGGAGTGTGTGACGACCTATCCTACCATGCATGTATTTTCGATAGGCTGTTTGAGAGCCCATGAGTATTGTTAGCGACCGCCCGGTTCTATAGCCCTCCGCCACCGCTAGAGAAATACTCCCTCGGCATCTGCTACCGTGCAGTGCCGCATAGAAGCGCTGGTCAAAGCCTGGTGATGTCATGACCTGTCGTGACGGTACATCGCGCTCCCCTTGGTGAACACATTTAGCATTTCATTGAAGGCATTAAAGTTTTGCCCCACCGCTGTGATGCAGTGCTAAGACGCCCGACTCTTCTGCCAGAGTACATGGGTTCGATCCCGACCGCGGCGGCTGCGTTTCGATGAAGGCGAAACGAAGAAGCGTCTATGTGCTGTGCAATGTCAGCGCACGCTAAGGATCTCAAGGTAGTCGAAAGTACTCCGTAGCCTTCCACTGCGGCTCCCCTTTCTCTCTTTCTACTTTTACTTCCACCTTTCTCCCTTTCCTTACGGCGCGGTTCAGGTGTCCACAACTGCAAATGTGAGAGATACTGTGTTTTCCCTTCCTGTGAACCTATTATTGGTTTGGTTTGTTTTGTGAGGTTTAACGTCCCAGAGCGACTAAGGCTATGAGAGACGCCGTAGTGGAGGACTCGGGATCGACTAACCTGGGGTTCTTTAACGTGCGCTGACATCGCACAGCACACGGGCGCCTTGCTTTTCGCCGCCATCGAAAAGAGGCCACCGAGGCCGGGATTCGATCCCGCGTCCTTTGGAACAGTAGTCGAGCACCGTAAGTGAACCAATTATTATTGTTATTATTATTATTATTATTTATTATTATTATTATTATTATTATTATTATTATTATTATTATTATTATTATTATTATTATTATTATTATTATTATTATTATTATTATTATTATTATTATTATTATTATTATTATTATAAAGTTGACTGGCATTCCATAATTTGTTTACAGGATAGGAAAGAAACAGTATCTATCACTCTCGCAATCCCGTTATTATTCTCACGGTAAACGAGGGAAATTAAGAAGTGCGTTTCACAATCCGGAGCGGGACGCAGTTGATAAAGCGCTGGGCTGGGGATCCGAGCGATGGATGTTCGATTCCCGGTGGGCCAAAATGAAATGTGAATGAAACGGTTCTATATTCACCGCGTCTAGCCTTTTCTATAAAATCATAAATTTCATCGACAGCGAAACAATTAAGTCGAGCCAAAGCACAGCAAGTGTGGTCATGCAGATTATTTTTTCGCAATCCTCAAGCTTTAACCGCAGAGAAATCGCAGCTAATTTTTTTTTTCAAAAACGAAAATAAAGCAGAAATTAAACCTGTGACATGTTTACTAAAGTCGAACAGGCTTGACTTTCATATACTGCACAAGAAGTCACTTTTGCTACACCTTTCCTTGATGCTTACCGAAGTACGAGCTTCCCATATGCCGATCATTGTTACCATGCAGTGTTGGCTTATAACGCCAATACAAAAAAAAATTGTTAGTGTGGCTTCAAACTTAGAAACTTTGCTGCAAAAGAAAATTAATAAGCATATATTACCCGTCCTGCTAGGTTGTGACAGGTGGACTGCTGCTGAAATCTCCCTGACGGAGCTATGACACAGAATAACTGCGCATGGGGAGCCGCGCTAACATTATATTTGTTTTGATTTTATATGTCACAGATGCCATATCTATTACAAGGACTGCATCGACATCGCTGAAATACAGGTGTTCATCATCAGATGGATTCTCGTGGCGATCGACCGCGGAAGAGGCTGGAGAAGATATCTTGTTTATATGCTTTCTCAGAAGGCATCGGGAACTGCCCACCATTTTGCCCCTTGCCCATTTCATTGACAATACCGGCGCCACCTTTCGGAAACCCTTCACACACCAGTGACTTAAATACGGGTGCTGCATCCCCTACATCACCACTGGGCCTTTCAGTGAGCCTGGCATTGGTCACAACTTCCGCACTGGATCTTATTCAAACCTCTGGGCCATAAGCGTGCTTATTTAATACTAAATAATGAAAATCTCATTCACACAACATATAGACAAAGGGGAGGAGGTACACCTCCGCAGGCTACAGACCAACACTTTTGACAACCCACAAGACTACATGCAATAGATCCAGAGTCATTTGACTCACATTGCAAATTCTCCGGGGAGAAGGCGGACCTGTACCATATGGTGTGGGCCTAACAGCAAAATCAGACTGTCACTATTAATAACCAGCCAACGCTGGAGGGGTGGGAGGCAGCTGTGACCAGCTCGGACGCAAGGGGTCAAAAAGAACTAATCGAAAGAGCGAGCACAGCAGCCTACGCCAACGGGGTTATGGACTGAGGGCTCCAAACACCGCTACAACCTCCGGAACATTTTCAATAAAATATTTTTACCACTAACCACGGTGGTCCCTATGTCAACTCAAATGACTAGCACATCTGCATCTATTCTTGACCTTGTTTTTATAAATTTCTGTAAAAACGTGAAGTAGATATAACTGATACCATTAACAGACCCCATTCTAGTGCACATATTTGTAGATACTAAAATAATAAAGACAGCCCAAAAAGTAAGAAATGTTATTTTTAATTCAGCGATGATGAGTGTTTTAAATAAACCTTCACTTCCACCTCGACGAATTCCAAGAAAGGCAGATATGCTTCTCTACACTGAGAAAGGGTTTAGTTTTTGATAACGAGTTGCTTGGACAGGTTTGTTCTTATCCGTTGAAAAAGATCACACTGCACAAACCCATTGGTCACTCGTGAAATCATTCACCTTATATGGTGACTTCCGCGAAAACAGCAGGCGCAAACAAGAAGCCTAGCCTAGAGTGCGATTCTAAAAAGCGAATTGGTTGAGAAGTTAAGACAAAAATGAGAACATTTTCATGGAAGCACGCTCCGAATATTCCTCAGAGAACCCCCACAGACGTTCTAGCATTATTTGTCTGCCAAAAAAACGTTCCATTCAACAACTTTAAATAAATGCCATAATCTCCACGAATATTACAGAGATCGTAGATGAATTCCACTCTACATCGTTCAAGGCTTTCAAAAACTGTCATCTCTACGTGAGCATACTATTAGTTGAAGCCTGCCTTCTGATGTAAACAAGATATTGGAGATTTTCCTTGGGGCCATATCTTCACTGCTATTGAACCCTAACATAAAGAAACCTTGTCAAAGGCATCAAAACAAACCGGAGTTCTTCACCAATATGCCTAATTAGTTTCTGTTTACTTTTTACATTTTTAAAAGTTCTCTCGAACAATAATCAGTACCCAATGATTGACTTATTGCCATAGTGGATCCGATATACAAATCATGTGATAAGTTTGAAGTATCAAATTATACATTATTTTCATTTAATTTTCGTTTTAAAACCTATAACTGCGAGCAGTATAATCGCTATCCTCGAAGCGAACAACATTTTTTGTTGATATCCATTAGGAGTTTAATCAAAATGTTTCCACCATAATGTAGCTTATCGCTATTCTTCCTGATTTTGTTCCCGCTATCGACAAACAGCTAAATATTGATGGCGTTTTTAACACTGCCAAAGCCATTTGTCCGCGTCTCGCACAACTTGCTTTTAGAAAAACTAAGCAAAATTGGACACCCTAACCCGCTCATCAAATAGATAACTACATAACCACACACAGTTTGTTGAAACTGAACGGATCAAATCAAATAAATTAGGCGTCTTATCGACGGTATCACAAAGTTCCTTGCAGGGCCCATTACTGTTTGTGATATACGTAATGACATTGCGAGAGTGCGGATTAGTGTATAAATGAACTCTTGTTTCTGGGATGCTCTGTTATTTCCTCGGTTAGAAGCAAAGTATTTCTTAATGATTGCTCACTTGCATATATTTGTACACTCGGGAATTGGTGCCAACATAAAAGACGGCAAATTAGTTTCCCTACAACTGTTTCCATGTACATTACCACCAACAAGAATTTGCTTAACTTCGCCATTTTATCAATGATCACGGTAATAACAAAACTACCTCAGTTAAATATTTTGGCTGGACGATTACTAGCAAAATAAACTGGGAAATATATATTTACAGCATACACAAGAGTTTAAAGTAAGTTACGCTTTTTGTGCTGGTAACTAACATTGGCTCCTTTCATCGTAAAGGTCGAGGCTTATTGCCCCTTATTTCGGCCTGTGTTCGAGTAAGGGGCAATCGTGTGGGACACATGCTATGCAAAAGACACTGTCCTGTAGGAGCGGATACAGCAACATGTTTTTTCCGCATATAAATAATCTTTTCTAAAGTAACACGCATCGATTTTCTTATTGCCGCGAACTTTGTCTTTCACCATAATTTCTAAATTTATCAACAGTCGCGCTGCTTGCTTTTTTTACTTTGAATTGGCGATCGTATTTTACGCGCATGCTCTTTACCAAAGAGTGTGCTTCATATTGTCTCCTTACCAGAGTAAAGTTTTTGATACACTTCTGAAAACCTTCGGTTCCACGGTACACACTACAAATACAGCCTTCTTTGAGTAAGTTCTATTAGCAAGCGTTGACAAAATCAGCTTGCAGGAGCAGCCTGTCCGGAAATAGGGATCTTTATTATTCTCCGGTACAAAATAGGTCTGACCTATTTTGTGCCTGTTAATTTGCCTTATAAGAGATGGTTGCAATGCATACTCCTGCATAACTAACTACTGTTCTGTTTAAGGGTTATGTTTTCGCGTTTGGCCGCCGATACAGCAGCACACTTGAGTTCTTTTTGCTCGATCCCGCTGAAGTTCGAAATTGTTTAGTGATAGCGACTTGTGAAGCCGCGCGCTTCACAAGTCATAGCTTGCAAATTAGTATACCAAGGGGCTTAAATTTGCAAGCTAAACTATCTAGGATTTTTAATAATGTTGCACTTAAAGTAGCCGGCTGGTGTATATCAATCCCGGACACTTTGATGTCAACATCTAATGCAAGCGGTTGTCGTTCCAGTGTTCCTTCACAAATGGTATGGCCATTTAGGATTTTTTTCTTGTCCACTACTTCAAGCATAAATGATCAATCATATGTAAATATGTTGCATACAAGACCTACTGAATGCCTAGCAGAAAAAAATACACTACAAAAATAAAAAATAACTATATATGTCTATGTTTGAGGATCATATCACCATGCGTGGCTAAGCCAAGAGTGCATTAAAAATTCAGCCATCTACTACAGCGCATAGCTGTGCAGGCCGCTACTGTCACTACCACTGAATCATTGGTGTCGGAGTACTACAGCTGGCCACTGGCTACTGAATAGGAGCGAATAGGATTTCCTGGAGCATATACAAATAAGGGTAAACAAGAAAATTTTTTATAGGTAGAAAGGTATGTACAGTCGTCAGCAAAAGTGGTATACAATTCACTCAGTCGGTGACGATGCTCGGCAAAACTGAATCAAAATGCTATCTAGCGACAGCCATATGAATATTGACAGCAACACATGCACGTGGATAAAATATGGCATCCCTACTATTGTCTCAATCCCCAATAGCTATCGCTAGATGAAGTTGCAGTGCAGTTTTCCAGAGCTCCACCACATGCTGAATGTTGCATACCACTTTTTCTCACGACTGTAGAAATTTATTTAATTTCTGGCAACTGACGGTTCGACGTTTCGTGACCCAGCCAAGCGCCGACCAGGGCTTATGCCCTACTCTGCATCACCCTATTTTAGCCCGGTTATGCTTAGTCGTGAGGCCTGTGTTTTTTGAGCGCACACGGACCTGCGGATGGCCCATATGTGGTTCAAAAAGCAAATCGTGCAAGTTTTATCTTTTTCTCAGTGCCAAAAACCTTCCTCATGGGATTAAAGTCAGAACATTTTTGTTAGTGAATTTGACGAGTGTAAATATTTTACCATAGTGGCAATAATAATTGTTTTGCAGGAAGGGAAAGGCGCAGTATCTGTCACACTTGCTTCTGTGAACACCTGAACCACGCCGTAAGGGAAGGAGGAAGGTGGGAGTGAAAGTGTATAGAGAGAAAGGGGTGCCGTAGTGGAGGGCTCCGGAGTATATTCAACCACCCGGGGATCTTTAACGTGCGCTGACATCGCACAGCACACGGATGCCTCTTCGTTTCGCCTCCATCGAAACGCAGCCGCCGCGGTTGAGTTCGAACCCGGGTACTCCGGCACTGTAGTCGGGCGTCTTGCCACTGCACCACCCCGAGGGTCTTAACATATTGTAAGGCACTGCATTTTTTAGCAATATTTATTTCGACAGACCAATTTATTTTCCTGGTTTAGCAGGGCATATCTGCCTATCATGATTGATAGTGACAGAAGGGCCGCACATCAAGAAGAAGATGAACCGGCAGCACAACGACGGGCCTTTGGGGGGTTTCTTTGTTGTCCACAAGGTGCAAACAGATGGAGGTCCTTCAGGGAATAAAAAAATTACATTAAAATTGTTTATCCCTGACATTACTTCCTTTTTAGTGCTATATTGCATTAACAACATCCAGAATAAAAATAATGGACCAAGTAAACATCAAGATGCCGGTACCTAGGCGCAAAATTAATGTCGTTAAGAATGCCGGGAGTTTGCCCGAACAGAAATATTTCAGGAAATAGGATATTTGAATGAAAAAACAAATTTTGGTAACAATACTCCCTAAAGCAAAATTTGAGCTAAGCTATTTAAGCAATTTTTTTATATTAAGGCAAAGTATTTCAGATGATTTTATGTATCTGAGAATGCATCCATGTATGTATGCATTTTAGATAATGTTTTATGGAGCATAAGCAACTATGGTTTGTTGCGCCTTGTCAATCGTTCATCGTTCATTAACGATGCGTCACTACTGGTTCCCACACTCACAGGCGCGAGTTTGTGGGCAGCTGTGCCGGTCTCAGAGGACATGTCTTCGACCTGCGAGACAAGCTCAGCCAGAAACAGGCTACGTGCAGTGACAAAGGGGGTGGCAGTTTCGTAACCAGCTTTCACCGGTTTGAGCCAGAGAAATGGTCAGTGCAGAGGGAAGAAGCAAAACAAACTTTATACACAGCAACAGATAGAGAGGAATACACAATAATAAGAGTACAAAGACAAGAGGTTCAGAGAATTGCAATAAAAAAAACATGCAACAAAAGATGCTCTAATATACCACAGAAGGTTCAAAACAATAAACAATACACGATAGAATCAGAGTACAAAAAACACCAAATTGTTCACCGGGCACTGTCGCAGACCGACGTCCGGAGAGCCACGACATGACTGCTCTGTAGACGTTCGCCGCTGTCTCTCAGATCAGTGGGCTTGCCGAACAGCGCGTTGATCCCGGGAGCCGAGCAGTAGCCCTTGATTTACAGCAACACTGACTAGCTTGCCGACGCGACGCGACTTCAATTTATTAGTCGCACCGGGCCCGTATATTACGCCGCGCCAAGGCAAGCTTGCACATACATGTAACTTTCACTGTACAAGCATCCTCTCCCCCTTCAGCGGGCAGAGATGCGAATCGTCATTCCGCCGGGTTGATGAGGAGGGGATGACACCCATGCACGCAAGGCTACTAGCTCTCCTCACGCGGAGGAGACATTTCTCCAATATTCTGAAATGTTCTACGCAGACGCCACTCGCTGTTCCTATGCCGCGCTCATTTCGCAAAAATATGCTCCGATTTCTGTACAACCGCATGTATGTGCCGTCTGTAAATACATACAGGTTTATTTGAATATGTGTTTTGCATTTTTAAAACATGCCCATAACTTGGCAAATACAGCGTGTCAAAGATGCGCACTATTGGTTATATAAAAACACAGAGCTTAGTTTTAATTAAATTTGGAGGGCTTGATTGAATGACGTTTTAACTCGGATGCCCATAAAAACTCAATAAATGTGTACACAATTTAAGCTTATTCATTACGTTAACTCTTTCCTGACGTGCATATCACCTCATGCGCTAGTTCAATCAACAGGTCATTCTAAATTCTTTCTTACCTGGCTTCTTTTGACTGCTCAAGATGAGGCACTTGCGGTCAGCGTAGAGCACCGTAAGATCGAAGTCCGCAACTTGGGCCAAATGATTTTTCTCTGCACTTGGAAACAGACCTATGACGCTGGCTGTGAAAATCAGAATATTCTATGAGCTTCTTCATAAGATGACTAAAACAAACTCAATGAAAATAATTGAAAGAGGTTCAAGTTTGCCAGTAAGAGTAGATGTCAAAGCACCTTTAGGAGCGCCATTTCTTTGCCCGAATTTTTTTTATGTTAGCTTGCGAAGAAATAATTGCGCAGTATCTTTTTCGCTTCTGAGTAGGCACCAGCACTTACTAATAACGGCGTACGATTAGAGATACTTATTTCGTCGGTTTGAATTTACTCTAAATTTACTCGAAGTTGGATGCTAAATCAGGAGCGAAATTGTTTGCCACCATAGCGATGGCTGGAGTAGAGTATGTGCTCTGGTTCAAACTGCTAACGATGGCCTTTAAGCAACGAATATCAGCGCTCCACTACCGTAGCGAGCGCTGTGGTGAAGGGTGGCTGTTCCTGGCCCTACGGGGCTGGGACTTAGTGTTCCTGTATATGCTCTCGCAGGGAGCAGAGTTTCGCGAAGGTCCGCCATTTCGTTCCAAGCTCTACGGGAAAGCCGCTTCTTGTTTCTACAGGGGGCTCCGCGGGAAATCCACTCCTTGGGATTTCAGTGGCTGTGATCACGGCGAGGCAGACGATGCCAAGCAGTTCGGTTTTCTTTTTTTTTTAGCATGTAAATTCTGCTCTATTACAGGCATCATTACAGGCTCTATTACAGGCGCAGGCATCGATGCCAAGCCTAACGTACTCTTGCTGGAAAACATAACATCGAAAACTCATCTGATTCGCATAACATACTGGCACAGCATGATCTGGTCAGAGATCGCGAACCTGTTGCAGTAGCTCGTAGTTGTTATATTAGTGATGCAAAAGTGCTCGGAATAACGATATTATCCGAGCTTTATGTGGAAAGAAAGCACGTTTTGCATCCCCCGGCAGGAAGAACATTAAAATGCACGATTCTTTAGGGCTCTGTCTGCAATATTATATACGAAGCTTACAACGAACCCCGCTGCACGCATAGCAAAGGCAGACAGTCTAAAGCAATGCATTTGACAGACAGACGAATCGGAACAATAGCACAGGTCACAGAATTGCTCGCAGTTCACTATCTTGCAATATATTAGGTATAGCATCATATATGACTTCCATTCGTTCACTGAAACTTTTTCACGCTGCGGTCAATCAAACTGCCCTTATCCAGTCTCTTGTTTTTTGTAAGCATCATTCAGTTTTTATTATATGAATTTGGCTTCTTCTAACGGTGGCATTCACTGTAGCGCAAAATGCTACGAATGTAGTATTCCAATTTGCACTTTATTATTTATCTCCATTTTTGTTCTCACCCCCCCCCTCCTTAAATAACATCGTTATCAGAGGGTCCTTCAGGGAATTTTGATAAGTAGAATATTTAACCAACGTAGGCAAATATAGTTAGCATGCAGACACAGACTAGCAACCTACTTCTGTGCAGGAGATAGGGATTACAAAAATACTTTACAAACAGCTCGCATTTAGAACTTTATTGTATATTGCCAACTAGTGCTCCGGTATACAGGTACACTACAGAACACCATTACTGCAGAATGATAGAAATGGCAGCAGAATAAGCCGATAGGCTAAAAAGACTGCACTCGACAATCTCTGTACACTTCACTGTAATGCTGAACACTCAGAGGGGCATGCAGGCCCTGTGCAGAAACAGTGGTTGTCACTAAGGGCATAACACCATAAAGGGGTAGACACTAGTTTTCCGTTGACTTTTTTTATTTGTTGCCACAAGGAACCTCCACGTGGAGACCTTTTCGAAGTGTACCAGGAGACCATAAGCCTCCTCTCATTGAGCCCTTTTCTAAAGCCCTAATTTGATCATTTGAAAGGATGCGGCCCAGGGAATCGCGGAGCTTATCAATTTCGTTTCTTGCTTTTCGACGCCGCTTTCGCTCCAGGTTGAGCCGTCACTCCAGCTCTAGCACCCGCTCTTCTTTTGAGGATCCTGCACACGGATAAAAATGTATTGCCTGAAGACACACTTCACGCTAAACCACAATACGTGAAGTGCAATATTTTAACTGACAGAAGGTGAATCTGTGGCACAATAAGGGCCGGCTACCCAATTTACTGTTAGCAGGCTCAGAAAGGGGACCAATGTCTCACGTTCCAATGCTGAAGTTGCCTGCCGTTTAGATGGTGTGTAAGTTGTCGCTGGCTGCTCTGGCATTTCCAATGCTAAAGAATTAAGGGCTTCCTATTGGGTGGTGTGTTAGGTGTCGCTGGCTGCTGTGTCGTTTCCAAACCTACAGAATTAGGATTTTACAATGAAAATCCTAACGTACAATCTTAATGTCCTTAGCTAGACACAAAAAGATCTTGTATGTTGATACTGAATCATGTTTTGGGCTATCACAGGTGTAGCACACTGATATGACTGTTCAGGTGTTACAAATCTTCTGTCATAAAAAATACAAAATAAAAACTTTGCACCTCATCCTTTTCATGCATGAGACAGCTATAGTGTGATCAAGATAAATGCATTCACCTAACGTCGGTGTGGACGGCTCAACTGTCATGCTGTTTTCCAGTGGCTGCAAAGGCGTGCCTGCATGAACAAGAGTACATTGTTGATATTGCAATGAATGAAGAGTTAGTTCCAAGCCTGCAGAATTAGTATCATACAAAGAAAATCCTAAAGTTCAGTATTCATATCGTTCGAGGACACTAAAAGATCTCATATGCTGATACTGAATGCGTGTTCTGGGTAGTCACAGGCGCAGTACACTGATACGGCTGTTCAGGTGAAAAATGCAGAATGAAAACTTTGTACCAAATACTTTTCATGCACGATACAGCTATTGCGTGATCAAGTTGAATGTATTCGCCTAACGTCGCAGAAAGCTCAACAGCCATGCTGTTTTCCAGTGTCTGCTAAGGCGTTCCTGCATGAACACGAGTACATTGCTGACATTGCAATTCATGAAGAGTTGGCTTCAAACCTGCAGAATTAGTATTATACAACAAAACTCCTAATGTTCAGTATTCATATCGTTCTCTGGACACTAAAAGGTCTCATATGTTGATGCTGAATGCTTGTTCTAGGCAGCCACCGGCGCAGTACACTGATACGGCTGTTCAGGTGAAAACTACAGAATGCAAACTTTGCACCTCATACTTTTTATGCACGACACAGCTGTTGCATGATCAAGCTGAATGTATTCACCTAACGTCCGTGGGGACAGCTCAACTGCCATGCTGTTTTCCAGTGCCCGCATAAACAAGAGTACATGGTTGACATTGCAATGAATTAAAAGTTATTCCAAATCTGTAAAATTAGTATTAAACAAAGAAAATCATAATTTTCAGTATTCATATCGTTCGCTGGACACTAAAAGGTCTATATGCTGATACTGAATGCATGTTCTGGGCAGCACACTGATACGACTGTTCAGGTGAAAAATGCAGAATGAAAACTTTGCACCAAATAATTTTCATGCGTGACACAGCTATTGCATGATCAAGCTGAATGTATTCACCTAACGTTGATGGGGACGGCTCAACAGCTATGCTGTTTTTTAGTGCCTGCATGCTGCTTTCCAGGGCCTGCAAAAGTGTGCCTGCATGCACAAGAGTGCACTATTGATATTAAAATTAATGGAGAGTTAAGAGCAAAGAAAGCTTGGAAATTCTAAATGGTTAGCTCTCAAGAAAATATGGTCGTTTTCTTCCTTTGAAGTAGGGCCATTCAAACTAGTCTTCTATGAAATGATCCTGCTTAGGATTATATGCAGAACAACAACATTAACATGTACGAACACTGTTGGCTGATTCTGTATTTAAGAAAGGTCCATATGCAGCAGGTGATGTACAGTGTAATCATGATCGGTTTGTGGGGTTTAATGTCCCAAAGCGACTCAGGTTATGAGAGATGCCACACTTTAATCATGCATTCATGACCAAATTCTTATGACCGCCGGAATGGCAGTATGCAAACAATAGCAGTAATTATCCATTACCATATTTTGCGCAATTTTCTACCATTCTCGCTGGTGAATATACGACCAGAACTTGAACCGCAGCTTCGCGGTGAAATTAACTGTAGCACACAGTGGCGAATGAACGGCACCAACGACACGCAACTGATCCACAAGAAAGAAAATCGAGACATTCAAATTACGACAAAGGATGCAGTTTATACCTTTTAAAACTACAGGCGACCAAAGAAAGAGCCGGCACAACAAGCATTTTTGTGCAAGTTTTGAACCACGTTGTTTTGTTACCTTCAGACGTACATTAGCGTTACTGTCGTTCGTGACCCTCTTCATTAAACGGCGATGCCAAAGTGAAAACAGCCGTACATCAGCGGAAAGTTAGGAGGAAATATAATAAAAGTCAGTAAAATATTGTACGGGAAGTAATAACGTGATTCGCTAAACGATGAGGCAACAGTCAGTAAAAGAAGATGTAGCATTATATTCCTCCAGCATATTATACTGCAAGAACTGATGACTTACTGCTGCACTCAGAAAAAGAGCGGTTCTCAAGTGCACCGCGAGCAATTCGAGCGAAGAAGTCGGCAGGTACGCAAGCAAATTAAGGTGTCTGTGGATCCCCCTATAGTTAATAAACACAACCATACAGGACATAAGCGCAAAGAATGCATTCAGATAAAATGAAGAGAACTTACCTCGCATATTCGAGCTCCTTTCGGTGCTGCTTTCACGCCATTGCAGTTACCGACGTAGGAATAACCTTCCGCAGGCCCCTGAATAAAACGCTTCGCCGCTTTCGATGCAGTTTGTGCCATTTGGCGCACTGCACCCCGTAATATTTCAAGAAAACGTTCTTCACTGCAGTCATACAACTAGAGCGCACAAAAAAAAGTGGGCACACACTGTAGAAACTGACGCGACGACAGCTGACGGCACTGCAAGCAGCGAGAAAAATGTTGCGCTTGTACAGTTGGCTCCTCCTGTTGCGTATGTCAAGTTGACTCCTCCTTCGAATGGAACGTTTGACGTCACCGCCAAGAGCGACGCCGGGACGTCAGTCGCGAAACTCTGCTCCCTGCGGGAGCATATAGAGGAACACAAGCTGGGACTGTTAGGTCAACGCCGCTTGCCGCGGGAGCTAGCCTGCCATCGAGTTTTTATGTTACAGGCCGTCATTGCACCCGCCACCCCTTAGGTGGTGGATGACGGCTTTCGCGGCGCCCGTCTTTCTCTCCCTCTTCTTTTTCTTTCTTCTGTCCGCACGAGGCAGCGGAGGTGGCACAGCTACAGAGCCTGTAGCAGGCCCGTGCAATTTCTTTTCGTTCTTCCTACAGCTACAACACAAGAGCTGACGGAACAAAGCGTGCTTCTCACTCTTGAGTGGGGCTTGAGAGCAGCTACGACGAAAGTACTGAGCATCATTACTATCGCCCTTTTCTAGCTTTCGGGGCTACGTCAGCTGTATGTGTAAATGCCGAGGCCTGAAAAAGCTGTGAGGGTGTGTTTCAAGTTCTAAGAAATTCCAGATTCAAGCAGCACGCTCTAGCAGCAATGTACAAGAATCTATATTGCATATTGCTTTTATTAGTGTTTTTCAACTATTTTAACCTTTTAGACCTGTCAGCACCTGTAGTCAAGGAGTAGTCCATCTTTATGCGCGATAGATGTCTGCCCGCTTTATACATTTTATTAATATGTGCCAACCAATACATCAAACAATTGAGCTAATTACTAATTTTACAGACAAATTGAGCTAAAGATTTACCCAAATTGATTGTGTTCTGTGCATTGCTTGCCGTTCTTATTTAGGGGGGCTTATGCATGGGTTATATTTTCCAGTGCGTTTTCTTCCACTGGGTGCTTTAACAAAGTTGGTATTTTCAGTGTAACGAAAGCGTTTCTATAGACTTAAATGTGATGACTTTTGCTCCTTCTTAGCAATCGTAGATATACTGAATTGTCAAAAAATTAAGTCCTTACGGGGATAAAAAAAAATGATACTTTACCTTTCACTTTAACTTTATTCTACAAGTTACATATGGAAACATTGACTGAGAAGATATGGCTTCAGAAAAAAGTGGTATTTTTGTGTCAGGTGTCGACTGTGAACAGCCGCTTTTATGATATTCCTAAAGCAATAGAGCGTTGCTTCATCAATTGCATCTGGTCAGTTATGCCCTTAGATGTCTATTAACGGACATTCGAAAAAGCGAATTTATTTTTCTTGAGATTCCTTTCTATGCGTTATCTCGATAAAAAATATCTATCTACTACTTCATGTGTGTTTCTGACCTCACTCTATAGTTCATGGTAGACTAGAATAGAGGATCGGAACTTTGAATTAAATGTTTCGACAAAATTTCGTTAGTAATAAAACATTTTTCATCGGAGGAAAGTATATAAACACAGCGACTTCAACTCGCAATCTGTCCTGGTGAAGTATGCTACCTTACCTCCCATCTAGTTTTCTCTTATGGTGTAATTTTGACCTATAGTCTGTTGCTTTGCATGCAACATCTTTTGATAATTTGTGCTGTTAAAGGACACATTTCCGTGTGATAAACACCATTTTAAAAACAAGTATCATCGTGACAGCGTGGCCATGAGGCACGCCGGTGGCCCGTGTTTGATTTTCTTATTTCTGCGAACTTCGTTGCGCGACATCACATTTAGTGCCACTTCTAAAAGACAATTTGGGGCCAAATTCACGGTGGCGGTTTTTGTGTCTGCCGAGCCATATATTGCTTTGGTGTTAATCCATACTGTTAATTTATTAAATATTGCCGACTGCATCTTGACAGCTAGATACTACGCATGCCATTCTTCATCGGAGGGAAGAAAAAGGTGCCATCAGGACGATGAAAAGAGTAAGGGTGGACATTGCTATAGGCTGCAGATAGTGAAGGTTGTCGCGGCTAATGCAGAAACGCAGCATTAGTGTTGCGCTTAGTTGACGGACATGCGAAACAAGTGGGAGCAGTGCCTTGGCGATCAGCTCCTCGACAGCACGGCAGATCGACGGAGCAATGGATTTGGATCTGAAAGCTGAGGGACTGACGGCAAGAGGGATAACTGGTGGGCGATATTTTTTTCGAATTCAGTCCTAGCACTCGTAATGCAGTGAAGACTCGTCAAAGTTACCAACAGAAAAACCAGAAAATGGCTCCAAATTGCTGTTCAGATGGCAGGTTGAAGCTGGTTGCCTACTCAGCTCGTAATAGCTGAGGCAGAGAGTAGTGAGCTCAGTAGCCATCTGAGTATTCTTCGCAAAGAACATATGAATGCGTCGTCCTCGATTCCTTCCATGATGCTGACTTTATCTTCAGGCACGGACAGGCTGACACAATGGCAAAAGTCTGCAGTATTCTCAGTATAACCAGTGACTGTATCACTGCTTTCCTGGTCTCGACCGCGGTATTGTTGTTATGTGCGAAGCTAGCCAATCGCAGGCCTGCCAAATGCTTCTGTGAAGGCATTTTGCAAAGTCGACCAAGTGGGCAAGACCGTTTCCTTCTCCCCGGTATCACCGGAAGGCAACGTGTTCTGGACAGAAGCCGATGGTCGAGCTTTTGTATCGTATCAGTTGTCTTACCAATTGACGTGGTCATATATTGAAATCCAGTCGTCAACATTTTCGGTGTTGCAGCGGGAGATAAGGATCGCGTTGGCGAGCGGAGCCAGAACTGATGACTGTGGCGGGCATTGAATAGCTGGATGGGCTCGGTTCATATGGTGCAGTCTAAACCAGCGACAAGGTTCTGGTGCAGAGTTCCAGTCTGAGCACCACGGCAGCGCCTCCTTCAAATGCAAAGAATCTGTACAGCTCCTGCTTAACACGGGAATACGCCGGCGAAGCTACGCTAGATACAGCGACTGGAGGACATCGAGGTAGACCGAGCAGCGGTCCAGCAGCCAGGTCTCGCGATCTAGAAATAACCCTCCTCATAGGATTCCTGTGTTAGGTCCGCGCTAGTCTGCTCTACTACACTTTATACGATTTTGGTGATGCAGAGCTTTTCTGAGATATTGCGGTGACTCCACTTTTGAGGAAATGGAGCTTATTTGTAGCAAGGTAATTCACTGTTTCAAAGTTTCACAATGCGTTCATTGTTGGTATCTATTTGTATTATTTGTTCCTGAATAATTGCTATTTGTACATCTAAAAATCTACCTCGTGGTCGTGTTGTATCGCGTAAGGAAATACCGATACCGGAGAAGTTAGGAAACGTGGGCCAGCAGTCCGTTGAAGTCAATAGCAGAGCTGGCCCCAGAACTCCGGCACATGCTGGCAGACTTCGTCCTCCTCGCCCGGTATCCAGCAAAATAAATGTTTATATATCATGGCTGAGATATTAGATGGTTTTTGGCTTGGACTGTTATTGATGAGAGAAACCCATCTACTTCTGTTTTATTGATTATGCGAAAGTGTTTGACTGCGTAGATCACAGCAGATTTTGGCAAGCTCTCCAAGAGATGGGAGTTCCAATTCACCTGATCTGTCTACTCAGGAACCTGTATGAAGGGCAAGAGGCCACAGTCAGAACTGGGCATGGTCTTACTAATTGGTTTCCGATCGAGAAAGGAGTGAGGCAAGGCTGCATACTGTCGCCCTGCCTATTTAACCTATATGCAGAGTGCATCATGAGGAAGGCCGGTCTGGAAGAGTCTTCAGCTGCAGTGAAGATTGCTGGAAAACGTATCAAAAACCTTAGATATGCGGATGATACCACTTTAATGGCAGAACGTGAAGTGGAACTCAAGAGACTTCTGATGTGCGTACAAGAAGAGAGTGAGAAGTTTGGGCTTAAACTGAACATTAAAAAGACAAAGATCATGGCGTCTTGCCCTATCAAGTCCTGGAGCATCAATGGATAAGAAGTGGAAGCTGTGACAGATTTTCTGTTCTTGGGCTCCAAGATTACCTCAGAAGGAGACTGCAGCTATGAAATTAGGAGACGCCTGCTTCTGGGAAAGAGAGCAATGGTTAGTCTTGACCGCTTAGTAAAAAGCAGAGACATTAGTCTGTCAACCAAGATCCGTATAACTCGTGCTATGGTCTTTCCAGTTGTGATGTATGGATGCGAGAGTTGGACTGTGAAAAAGGCTGACCGCCGAAGAATTGACGCGTTTGAATTGTGGTGCTGGCGAAGACTCTTAAGAGTTCCTTGGACTGCCAGAAGATCAAATCAGTCGATATTGTCGACCATAAACCCTGACTGCTCATTGGAGGGACAAATTCTAAAGTTAAAGCTCAGCTACTTTGGTCATCTGATGAGAAGAGAGGAGTCGCTGGAGAAAGATTCGATGTTGGGAAAGGTTGAGGGTCGCCGGAGAAAGGGTAGGCAGCGAACGCGATGGTTAGATGGCATCCTCGAGGCACTGCAGATGAAGTTATGTGATGTTAGGAAGATAGTGAGAGACAGGAAAGCGTGGCGTGACATGGTCCATAAGGTCACGAAGAGTCGGACACGACTGAACGACTGAACTGAACTGAACTGTTATTGATGAGAAGTAGAATATCATAAAAGGGAGGATTTTTTTTAAGGTAGACAACCTTCAATGACACCCACATTTACGACAGCGTTTAAGTACATCGGGAAGGATAGGATTAACATACTGATGCTCTATATACAAAAACGTCAATTTGTGAAAATGCAATCTGTCTTGGCGCATTTACGGCCAGGGTTTCGAAAGAAGTCGGTAACCCTTAATTGTCCGACGTTGCAATCAAACACAGAAATAGCTTCCAATGGAACTGACCACATATAGCGGCGGTTGACCTTTCCAGCATTAACCCTAGCAATGACAGCATGCCAGCTGACTGCCGCGAGAACGTTGTACCACGCTATGTCCTAGCACGCAATGGAAGGATATCCAATTCAACGCACTGGCTGCTCACATGGACGCGAAGAATTCATATTGTGAAAGGGAACAGCCACAGTGGTTACGATATGACTGTAGGTTTGCGCAGGTTTTTTGTCAGCAACTAGGAACCTTTTGAACTGGGCAATGCTGTAATGTGCCTTAGGTTTGACATATCGAATAAGGAAGATGTCAAGCACATAAATAAGTCGATAGCCAAACGTCGTTGGGGGCAGCAACTTCGTAATACCTGCTTGTTCTTATGTGATCTGATGCCTTCATTTTTGCCTCTCCGCCATCTCCTGTCAGTGCTATAAAATTGACTCGAACTCAAGATGCGGCATGCTTGATTCTCGCACCTGGTACTGACTCAATCATGAATAAAATCTCAGATGAACAAAGAACGAACAACAGAGACACATAGACATTGACAAGGACGGTGCTGCACTCAGATCAAATTATTCACACTCGCTCGCTTTTTTCTGTCTTGAGCTCTATGTAAACCTAACATCTTCCTTCGCTGCCCTGCCAGTACGCTGGGAATTCCACCTCGTTTCTCCATAAGGGAACGGATGGCGTACTTCTCTGATGCTGCGGTGCCGTGTTCTTTCGGTTTCGTCAATGTACTTCTGCCCGCAGGACGAAGGAATCTGATACACCATCCCTTGATTGCATTCATAATAATTGGTTAGGTACTCCGTTTTGTATCCTAACTTATTCTCCTTCCCATTCACTCCCTACACATAGTTGTTGCATTGTTGGGAGCCGGAGGAATGATTTGACTCCCATGTTTCTGACCAATATTCATCAAGTTGGGGTTTAGACCATGTACATAGGGTTCGAAGGACCATTTGTTCCTTTGCTTAACTTTTCTGTTCTCTGTCCTTTTTTTCTTCTGCCCCAACATACTTTCCGCTACGCTGCACATTAAAATATTCGTAATCAGGCTTCAAGAATTATATCATGATGGGGTAAGTAACCTTGCCTCTGTCCTCAATATCAACGATACAGCGAAAAGGTTGAGGTTAAAGATAAATATGATCTTAATTCACAAAATGGATGCTTTAGAAAAAGGAACATTAGTTCTATCCATAATTTTGCTGCCTAATAATTGGGCTTCGTATGTGTGGATTTGAGGAATGTACATACGTTTTGTAGCTGATTCATCTTTAAACATGTCATTAATTTGATAGAAACTACATTAGATATATGTACGTGCAATGTTTACACCAACATATTGTTATTTGAAGTACCGAGCAAGTGGAATAAGAAGCGTTTGGTGGGGCTGAGTAAGACGACGTTCAGTGTGTTTTTAAGCGGTGCCCAATCAGTCTGGAATAGTGTTACATACTACTGTGTGATTTCCACGCCTAGCAATATCATAAACAGAGATGGAAAATGTGCGTTCTGTAGAAACAAATACAAGGCTGCTGGAGCAGAATACAGGCCAGGAACAGGCGGTCCGAATAATTTGGTGGAGGTTTACCAGAGTAGTGAAAGAGCGCGAAATGGTATTGAGATGTGTAAATCTGACCAGAAGTTTTGCGGATGCTATGTGGGCAGACATAGTTTGCTATGACCTGGGCGGCAGGACATACAGCACCTGTACTATGATTATCTCCTTAAGGGCTGAAGTAAGCGATTGCTCATTAGTCCTGGTGACCACGCACGAGCCCTTGTCTACGCGCTACCCTTTTCTGAATGAATTGTTTTATCCCCTCCATAAAACAGAGTTGTCTCACAACAAGTACATAATTGACGCCAAAACATGGCGCAGGGTGCGTTGCAAGAGGTGCAGCTACTTGAGGAGCCCCTCTTAGCTCTTCTGCAATGGTTCTTGCTTGTTTCATCGATGGCATTTGAAAGGTATGCTTATCATTGCGCTTCATGATAAATTTGTCTTGTCAGCCAAGCCCGAATGAGCGGTCAGGCTCTTGCAAATATCAAGCATGTTTGATGTAGCCGGTGAAAGTTGCGCCCGACTGCATCGCCCAATTTGCCACTCACTTTTCAGAGCAAAGCTTGCGCACACTAGGACGGCCGCAGGCGACTGCCAACTTCGTTGTAGACATTGCCAGTATGCGATGTCACCTTCACGTTTGAAGAAGCAGAGGTCGACGAGGCCTAAAAAGTAACTAATCACTTTCCTCAGTTTCATCTATGCAAGCTAATATGTGATTTGACCTATTCTTAGTAAAAGAACCCCTCCTGGGTGTAGGGAAGTTCTGTCTGAAATACTGCCCAATGCCCCTGTAAAGCGTCCAGGTGCAGAAAATCAGCAGTGCCCACGGCGATGGCACGGCCGTTACAGAAACAAGGAGAGCGAGCCATCACAGTAAATATATTCAGAGTGGTCTGTCGTAAATTAGAGTAATGAAGGATGAGAGGTAATTGATGCGTAAAGAATGATAATCATGCACATTGCTCTCTTGCTTCATTCAAAGGCGTGACTTGCCGCACTTCTTGAATGAAGGATACATTTCAAAGATCTAGCGTGTAGACGACAAACATCGTCAATTTTGATACGCTTATCGTAAGTTAGCAAACCTATAATACTTAGGTGTGTTTTTCTATGAAGAATTTTCAATATTTTTTTGTTAGTGTATTTTTAACCCTGCGCTGATGCTCGTTTTACTTTTAAAGCAGTCTAAATGCCTCTCAAGTTCTGGTGATAGATGTGATGATAGAATTCGGATAACATGGTTTACTGCAAGGTCGGATTGTATACAATATTATAAAAATATCAATTTATGGGGAACCGAATAGCTCTCTCTAAATATACAAAAACCTACCCGGACACAAGAATGGAGGACAATTAGGCTGCACTTTTAACTGTTGCGACTTGAGAGAGTTATACACGGCTTACTACAATTCTCTCGAGGGTCCTCGTGGCATACATGCACTTAGCTACTTGTATAATAAATCATCGTTCATTTTCTTTCTCTGTATATAACACTTACCTCTTGCCGTTCATGAACTATCAAGTTATTTCAAAGATGAGGCGAAATATACATAAAGTCGCACTTTATTCAAGGCATACAAACGTGCCTGCGTGTTTAGGATTCTGGACTCAAGTGTCTCAGAATGCCACACCTCATCTGGCCCTCCTTTTCAAGATAGGTGCAAAGTTAGTAGCTTCCGCAAACTAAGTCATTTCATCTGGTCTTGTGGCATTACCCACGTACTAATGTCGTTCGCCTATGTCGCCGAATGCATGCTCTTTATTTATCGCCCACAGCGTCTATGCCGAAAGCGCGAATGCCATATTTTCAGGGAATACGATCTTTACAGTTCTCACTTTTAAATATCAACTAAGGATTAGAACTCTAGAATATAAATTTGAAAATATTTCTCGCCAGATGATTAGAGTAGAGATAGAGAGCATTCCAGAGTAGTGCGTCTGATGAGCGCGTCCGCACTACTGCAAATGATCTGTAAAAAAAGTCGCGC
This sequence comes from Amblyomma maculatum, assembly GCA_023969395.1. Lineage (NCBI taxonomy): Eukaryota > Metazoa > Arthropoda > Arachnida > Ixodida > Ixodidae > Amblyomma > Amblyomma maculatum. Next base: position 65,443 of record JAJIZL010032938.1, on the reverse strand, counting down.
CCACGCAAGGAATCCAACACCCTTTCATACGCTATACGTGAGCACAAACCAATGCTCTATCGCGATATCCCGAGAACGCGTCCGTAATTGTGTTTAGAGAAAGGACTTCTAAAGTGCTGGAGAGATGGAACAGCAGCGGTAGTAAGAAAAAAAGATAACCGTGAAGATAATATGCCACAGCAGTCCCCGAGTGTATGTCGTTGAGGGCAACAAAAGCATTTCGAAATCTACGCCTGGAAACTTCAGAGCAAAGAAAACAAATTTCCTTTAACCAAATACGTGGCGCCACCTACAGCACCTAGCGAAAAAAACACAATACGTCATGGCCCAGCATTTTTGAGTGGTTCCGGCCAGGCAGGCGTAAATCAGCACGCTATTAGCCTTGGTATTTACAAACTATAGTCTCACATTTTAATGCGGAAGCATTAACCTTCAAAAAAATAATACATGTCGGAAAAGCAATGGAAGGCAAAAAGAGCTTATGACAGAACTAAAAACGAAACACGCAATGCTTTTGCATTTACGCACCACAGAAACTGAAGTGCATTCTTGTAATTCATTTACACACTCGAAATGAATTTATCATGATCTTTCCGTGGATGACTATCTCGCAGTGTGTGCTATAAACTGCGTGTCAAACCGAAAAATAACGAAGTATTGATCCGCACCCAGTCGAAAAAATACTGCAGAACTGTGTCAAAAATGCGACAAAATATTCTGTAGTTCTGTTGTAAATGTCAGATTTTACTGTACTTCAGTGGTACTTTTCTGTAGTTTTGTAGTTTTTCTGTAATATGTTTGTTTTCTGTAGTTCAGTACCACTTTTTTGTTGTAACTACCGAAATTTGTGATGTTACTACAAAAAGTGCTGCTGTCACGACAGGGTTGCCGTCAAAAACCGCACAAAAATTCTGTCGCAACGACAGAATATTTTCTGCAGTTTTTTTCTGAGTGCGTAGGAAGCGCTTCTTCCTCCAAATGCTGTCAACATAGGCTAAATTCTTCAGTCGGCGCTCCTACGATGTTCGACTTATTAAACACCGTACAAATAGCGAGTCTTCAGTCTCTCGTGCCAAAAACTTACTTAAGAAACGGACAAGTAGCGTATGACTCCCAGAATGGTCGCGTTTGAGTTGCAACGTAATAGTTATAGACCTGTAAAAGAAAAAGTCATACGGTAAAAAACAATTGGCTATCGAAGTTGTTTCTTCTAGACAAAAAGATATCTTTAAAGAAACTATTGAATTCGACATAAGATGTGGCTATATGATCTGTTACTCTAGACAAATTTTGGGGTGAGAAAGAAGAAAATTGTGGTTGTTGACATAGCATCTTCATTGGCGCAACGTGCTTTGAAGCTGAGAAATTTGCATGCCTTAACGTGCATGCGGAAATCGCCATTTCAACTGTAACATATTTAACCCAAATCTTTGAATTGGAATTTCTATAACGTTTTTCAAAGTATGAATTTATTCAAACATATCTGGAAAAGATTCAAGGATTCGATTGAGGCGTAACGTATGTTCAAAAATTAAGTATGGTGGTTTCAAGTGCGCAGCCTACTATAAACACAGTTTAGATAAAATACAAAATTGAAATTGACCTCTGCGTGTGGAACGCATTTAGAACGTGTAAAATGCATGAGTTTAAATAGACAACCTCAAAAATCATAATTTGACATTGCGTTAGATCAGCTGCCTCTCAATTAGTAGTTTCTGTGTTATCTCCATTCTGCAATTGCTTTTCTATCGGCCTTTCAGCTGGTGCAAGATCCCCTACACTTATAGCTCGTCTAATAAGAGTTTCTAGAGAATACAGCTTTGAAACACACCACACTATTTGAAGTCAAGGCTACTTTTAGCTCGCGATGATATGCCAGAGATTCGAGCTCTATAGGCCGAACGACCACCGGCAGGCCAAAGGTAACGCGATAATGTTAAACTAGAAAGTCACGAGAAAACCCGGCCAGCGTCGGAGCTGGCGTTAGAGTTGTGAGCAAAGAATCGCCAGCATGGCGCTGGAGTGCTTTAGCTGACTGACGTTACGTTATGCAGATTCAGTCTGGGGTCTGTCCTTTCATATGGGAGGGCGATGTCAGAATGAGCCTGCCAGCTAGGATCCTTGCATTCACGTTAATTTTGCGCCACACAAGTACATTCACACTGCTTGGTTAAGCGGGGCAATGTAGTGCAGTGGTAGGCACAGCTATCACGTCATGCCCGTAAAGGCGGTGCTTAAGCGTCCTCCGTTATTTTGAACAGATAATTAGATCGATGGCAATGATGCTCGGAATCGAGGTATTCGAAAGCCAACGCAAGCCAAAACTTACAATGAAAATGGTGAGCTTTTTTGAACAGCATATGTTTCTGTAAAGCTAAACACTGACGTCTACATGTCGAATTCAGAGGACTCTGACACTGGCTAGATGGACAGATGAGGACAGATGGACAGAGAGATACAAGAAAATGTATGCTACAGGATAAATGCATTCAATGAGAATGGTATTTTCAGATACTCAGGAGTAAATTTTTTTGCCTCTGTAGCGCTCTGCAATCCCTCACGTGCAGCATAAGATAAAAGCCCCAGACAATTGGTTCAACTAGTAGAAAAGATAAGCTCTTTAAATTTGAGATTATCCGCGTAAGGCTGCGTTTCTGTGTAAACTTGTTTCATCTTGCACGTGATTTATCAGAAGAGATAGAGAGCAGACTGTTTTCTTGCTGTCAACCGGTGTCGGCTATATGTACCATTGTCGCAACCCAATGCAAAAAGCGTAATTTTTGAAAGACAACTTTTATGAGAATATTCAAAGCTTTTATGGTAACGTTCTTAAAATTCTATCCCTGCCCTGTGGCATTATTACCAGCGTGACGCATTAAGGAAGTATATATCATAAAACTCTTTTATATATGCAAAGTAGGTATTCTTGAGATTTAATTAACAGAAGATATTATCACGTAGCGGTGACAAGCCCAGTATCCACATATGAAATAATCACGCTGCACTTAAATGAAACTCTTTATTTTGCTTACCTTCCCCTGCAAAAAAACTAAGAGAATTGGCAGCGGCGATAGCAGCAAACGTGCTCGTCACTCGTCGAAGTAACAATGCAGTTACACACGTCCACGCTTAATTTAAAGGCAGCGAAAAAAGGCCTAGATAAAACCGTGAATGGTTAATAACATACCCTGGAACACTGTAGCACACGTGCGTGGCTGGAGTCTTGCGAGATACATCTCGAAGCATAAACACATTGAGAAAACCGTGTCTCGCGACAGTGAGCTTTCTTTCTCTCTATCGCTCACCTCTTTGATTTCCTCTACCTCTTCCTCGCTATCCTTTTATTTCCGCCGCCCCAGTTCGAGTGCTTCAGATATATGATAGCAGATACCGGGGCTGGCAAACATCTTTTTCGTCCTTTTGTATATACAATAAACAAACCACCACCACCTCCACGATGAGCATGAACGAACAAAGAATACAGGAATCGATCTGCGCACTAGAACCACAGTCGTAAGGCCGTACGGCGCGGCTGCCGCGTGGCAACAAATAAACACGAATGGTTCGCGGCATTACTCCACCCTTAAAAAAGCATCGCCTCGGTGCTTACACAATAGATGCACAAAGGTGCACAAAATACCACAAATTAAAATAACTAAGGCCTTTTACGCACTTGATAGGCCTTTGGCGCGTTACGTTTACGAATTCCAGGCGCTTCCTGTGCCGCTGATTTGTGCTCGTGCCGTTGGGGCTGACTTCATAATAAAGCTGTCCGGTACGCCGAAGGACTTTGTATTGGCTGATGACCGCCCCAAAAGCTTTTCACTCAGTCCGGGGCTGCATATCGGCATCTAAAGCTACACTTTGTCTTCCGGCCAGCATTCTGCGTTGCGTCGTCGCAAGTTGTATCGCCGGGCGTCGGTGCGTTGCTGGTGTTTGATGTTCTGCCGGGCGAATCATCGGGCATCCCTTGCACGCTGCAGGTAGGCGGTGAAGTCGGGGTTGTCTTCTGTCACGTGCGGCAGCATCGCGTCGAGCGTCATCGTGGGCTCCCTACCGTACACAAGTGTGACGGGGTCGCTCTGGTTGTCTCCTGGATACCAGGTTATAAGCGCAGACCACGTACGCCGGGATGGCTTCTCTCGTCTTGTGTTTAGCGTCGACGACCATAGTAATCATGTCCGCAACCGTTTAATTTAGACGCTCCATAAGACCATTGGTCTGGGCAGGGTACGCCGTTGTACGTCGGTAGTTTGTATGACTATTAGTCAAGATGGATGGTGTCAGCTATGCCGTAAAGGCTTTTCCCGGTGTCAGTGATAAGGAAATCTGCGGCACAGTGCTGGAGGGAATTTCGTTGGACAAAGAACTAGGCGGCTTTCGCTTCGGAACAATTTAGACAGGGCTTTTGTTTCTGCCTAGCGGGTTATGAAGCGGGTTTCCAGTCGATAAAGTTGGAGGGGCCCGAGGAGGTCTTTTCCTATTTGTTAAAAGGGCTCAGTTGGGTGTTGTATCGGGTTCAGTTGCCCAGCCGGTCTCGTCGACGGTGTCTTGCGTCGCTTGAACTCACAGCACGTTTTCAGTTAATGGGCGACGCCAGCAATTAAGCGTGGCCAATAATACTACTCCAGCATTCGGTTCAACGAACGTGCGAGGCTGAGATTTATTACCTTTGGTTCATCGCGTAACATCTGTAAAATTTCCTCTATAAGGTTTCCAGGCACAAAAAGGTATGCGGTCCGGTTTAATGCAAAGTTCTTCACAAGGACGTCATTTTGTAAGGCGATGGAAGACAGCTAACGCCTCAAAGCAGAAGGAGGGCAGGCGGTCTTTTCTTGAAGGTAATTGGCTAGGTCATTCAGCTCATGGTCTGCAAAACTGCTGATTCTTACCGGTTCCGAAAAGGTGCTGTCGTCATCTCTCGGAGGAGCATCGACGGGAGCTCGGGACAAATAGTTTGCGTCAAAATGCTAGTGGTCATACTTGTATAGTACCATAAAATCAAATTCTTGAGGACGTAGGCTCCATCGGCAAAGGTGCCCGGAGGGGTTATTCAAATTTGCTAACCACCAGAGCACCTAGTAATCGTTGAGAACTTGAATGCGGCCGATCGCGAGGCACTTTTTCTCGGCCGTCGAAAAATTCGCTTCGGTTTTCGACAGCGAATGGCTCTTGTCCTTAAGCTCTTGCTATAGCTCTTGTCCTTAGGTTTTATGAACAAGAACTCGGGCGATGCCAGCGCTTCTTGCGTCGGTATATATTTCTGTCTCTGCGTTTTAGTCGAAGTGCCTGAGGACAGGAGGGGCCTGTAAGCGGCGCTTACGTTTCTTGTAAGCTTCCACTTGCGGATTTTTCCACCTAAAAGTCACATCAGCCATATAGGTTGCGTCAACGGTTCGGCGATGCGCGAAATGTTCTCACATGTCGGCGATGGTAAGCGCGCAACCCAAGGAATCTGCGCACAGCCTTCTTGTCAGAAGGCTGTCAAATCTGGGCGATTGCAGCAGTTTTCTGTGGGTCTTGGGGAACGCCATCCTTGGTCATGATATTACCCAGCAATAACAGCTCCGTTCAGGCGAAGTGGCACTTTCCCGAATTTACCGTTAGTCCCGATGACTTGATTGCATTCAGCACTGTCTGCTGCCTTTTCAGGTGGTCTTCAAAGTTTGACGAGAAAAAAGACACCATCTAAGTATAACGAACAAATCTACCACATCAAGCCAGCCAGGACAGTGCCCATTACTCGGTAAAACGCGGCTGGCGCGGAACAAAGGCCAAATGGCACAACACCAGCCAGGAACCCGAGGAACCCGTCTGGTCTTATGAACGCCGTCTTCTCGCGGTCTCTTTTGTCCACCTCAATTTGCCAGTACCGAGCCTCACGTCCATGGACGAGAAATACCTAGCATCGCAGAGACGGTCTAGAGTGTCGTCAATGCGAGGCAGCGGGTAGACATCCTTTTTTGTGACGTTGATCAAACGGCGATAATCAACTCAGAAGCAAACTGTAACGTCTTCTTCACTAAGACGACTGGTGTCGCCAGGGGCTGTCCGATGGCTGAATCACGTCTCCGCGAAGAATTTACTCATCTTAGTTGCGGATGATATGGCGTTCGCGCGGCAAAACATGGTAGGAGCTTTGAGAAAGAGGTCGGGCATGTTCGCCCGTGATTATGCAATGCTTTGCAAATGTATTTTGTGGCACCTTCGACGCTGACGAAAATCACTCGCTGTAGCTTCTAAGAAAAATGCGAATCTCGTCTTGCCTGTAATGGGATAATGCTGGGTTGACGTCGAAATCCGGCAGATTTTCTCGGGTGGGTTCGTCGGTCATGGGCTGGGCGGGTAGGGAGAAGGCTCTCGGCTCGCGGCTCTCGGCTAGCACGTCGAGAAAAGCGATCGCCGTGACCTTGTTAAGTTGACGGTATTCTTCGGTGAAGATCGCAGCCAGAACCTGAGCCTGTCCTCGAGTGTAGGCGACACCCCTTGCGATGCCGAGCCCTATTTCCAAAAGCAGCTGAGTGCAACCCTCAGCGACCCCTTCGGTAATTTCGATGTCTGCGTTGCCCACGCAGGCGACGACGCTTGATCGGGGCGGCACGGTCAGGTCTCCTTCGAGGACGTTTGCAGCCATGTGGTGCGTCGAAATTGTTGTAGAAGGTATGTTTGTTTTGCGTCGAGACCTTGAGATGGGATCGGAGGTCAACAATCGCCTTATATTAGTTTAGAAAGTCTTTGCCCAAAATCACATCGCGCGACCACTACTGTAGAACCACGAAACTGCAGCGCTAAGCACGTCCACTTGCGGTCACTCTTGCAATGTATCGCCCTGATAATGTAATGAGGCATGCGAATCAATGGGCTTACCCAAGCGGTCAATCATTTCCTGAGCTTGAGGTCAAATGGTCCCTGATGACTGAATAGTAGGCTCCGGTGTCCACTATGGCATTAGTAGTGCGGCCATCAACAGCAAATTCGAGTTCACCTGTTCGTGTCCTCTTATTGCATGTTGGTTTTGGTGTTCAATCTCTGCTTCGTCTTGTACTGAGGTCGCGTCCTGGGTAAACCCTCGTCACTGCTTTGGGTGGCGGTGTCAGCTTGAAGTTCGGTCGAGTCGTCGTCGATGTTGACGTCATGAATAACGGCGGTATCACTTTGAAATCTGGGCGCGTCGAAGGCGTCTTCATAAGAAGTGCCGGCCGAATGGTGGCGTCGTCGACTTAATAGCACAAACTCTCCACTGTGCTGATAATTCTCGATTTCTTGTGGTCGTTTACCGGGGCTAGGCCATGGGCGTCGATTGCTAAACTTCGGAGACCAATTCGTCAATACGGGCAGGGGCGAAGGATGCCACCGGCAGCACCACAGTGGAAGCAGATTTGGCAGTTGTTCGATGTACTCCAGTCCTCAGATTTCGAGGACTTAAGGGATGTTCGTAGGCTAGGCTGGCGAAGGCTAAGAAGTAGCGTTCAAAAGGACCCTTTTCGCGTCGACGTGTACTTGGGCGTCCCTGCTCCAGTGTGTCCGAACCTTTCGCATCTGCACGTGCACGTCCTGCGCGGCGACCTTGAGCCAAAGCTCAAGTGCTCGATACCCTGCCCAAGCATGTGCACATAACCCTGTTCATGCTGACTTCTGAAGTTCAGTGCCGCTTGGAGTGCGAGCCTCCGCCAGACCTTTGACATGGACAGCTGTGCCTAGGTATGTAGCAACGTGATGCAGATAGGGCCGCCAAGTTCGTGGAAGGTCCTGCGGCACTGTGACTTGGTAGGAGGGCAAGACCAGAAGGGCGTGCACTACACCGATGCGATAACTGTGGTCGCCAGCGACCACGCCATTACTCCTAACGAGTTCATGGCAGCAGGTGAGCGAAACCGCTTGGTTGATGTGCACCACATTCTGCGTTGTCCTGCTCTCCACTCACATTACCTCGTGGTACCCTATAGCCGCAAATGTGTACAGGATTCCGCTACGCAACTTTTTCAATCAGCGACACCCTCGGCATGACTGACGTGCTGCAGTGGATTCGTTTAAGACTTTTTCCGCGCACTGTTCATAGCGCCATGCGGTGTAGACACAATGGCCCTCTGCGCCGGCTGGCCTCGGCTTGCGCTAAGCTGGAAGACCTGAACATACGCCTAAGACGTGGCGGTCGATGCTAGAGCTGCCGCATATGCAAGTGCAACGATGTCTTCAACACGGACGATGTGGAGTATTTGCAGCACAATTCCCAGCTGATGTGCATCACTCTCGCTCATGTGTCTGATGTACAATCGTACATAATTTTGGATAGCCTCCGGGTGGCTGAGCTGCTCTCATAAATTCTCTTTGCGAATGCAACAAGGATTACACCGGTCTTGGTGCAATGCTGACAGCCAAGGAGAGCTGCGGTGCTTTGTACTCGTGGGTGAAGAACTTCAGTTTGGACAGGCGGCCTTGAAAGGAACCTTACAGAAAGTGCAAATGCTTTGGTACCTAGACCTGGTTTCACAGGTCCCAGTGCGCGTGGAGGAAGCGGTGCCGTACTGAGACGAGGGGGCTCTATGCCTTCACGTGCACCCTAAGGACATGTGCAACTCAAGGACACCAAAGGCGAGGCGTCGAGCGACGGATGACGTGGCTTCGTAGAGAAGAGGCACCCGAGGAACTACAGGGCGCCGGAGATGCACCGCCGCATCTTCCGAGTGGACGGTTGTTGCACAGCAGGCCCTGCGTCATTTGCTCCATGGAGACCTTCATTGGTCTGGTGAAGCCCCACAATCGCGATGCGAGAACGTGCTTCTATACCATCGACGACCAAAGCAAGACCTTTGAGCGTCGTGGTTGCGTCTTTTTTATATACAAAAATGTATGTCTTAAGATACCGCCAATGCAAACATTTAACCATTGGAGTGTCAAGGGCCTTGACACGACATTGTCGACATCCACATACTTTCGAGGTCGGAAATCACTTTGCAACGAGCATTTTAGGCTTTTGCGCATTTTTGAGGGCATTCGACTCTCCTGATTTCAGTGGCGTTTACTACCCGGCATTCATTTTTACGCCTTACATACCTGTTCTACTTCTGGCCCGGTTTTTCTGAAGGCGCGGCGAGGAAAAGGATAACATGCAGTTCATCCGGTAGTCCATTCTCCTTGTCTCCGAACTGAATAGGAATTGCTGCATTACATGTGATGAAAAAAAAATACTAGCTTGGTTTGTGTACTTATTTCGAAAGACAGCACACCACCTGGACAGATGTAATTTAATTGCACTAGCTAGGGTATACTTCTTATAGCCGTGCTTATTTTTTATATTTTATTTGCTAATTTCGCACATGTCACTTTAAGAAATGGACACTTCAAACAGCCCCATTTGAATAAAAATATCGTCATTATTATAAGGTTGATGTTTTCTAGAGGGAAGCTCCTGCCGCTCTTAAATAAAACCTTAGATAAAACAATGTTTAATTTATTCCAATTATGTAGTCTTATATTAATCGCAAATGATTAGCCAGAATCGCTTAGGATGTCATATGCCTGTGTCAGGACCGCTTACAATAACATCACTCTTGAGATGTGATCAAAATACAGGGCTCTGGATAAGAAAGAAGGTTGGATTTTCTTAGTGAAGAAAAATAATATTCATTACCTTACAGTTCCTATATGCACAAACGGTAATATGATAGCTGTCCAGTTTACGAGTTGCCGTGGAGCTTTCATTCGTACATTTTGTTAATCACAAAACGACATGTGTTTTCAGGGCACTGTACCTGGGAGAAATTGCGCTGAAAATAAAAACAGATTGTAAGAGCAAGCAATGAAAGTTCTCAGCATTCATTACAAGCTGGCACATAAAGGAGAGCATTTCTCATCACAAACACCGGTATATTGTATCTCTGCAGCTATTTTTTTGTTAGTTCCAGATTCTATGAGGCTAGCATTGACTCAGAGACTACGCGCAACAATACTGGTGAAACGTCCTAAATAATATTTTAAATTATTTCTAAGGCACGAAAAGAAATCTGTATTCTTTTTATTCTTGATGAAGTGTGCAAGAAGTTTGTAAATACTTGAAAATTATTCTTGCGAAAATTAAATTTTGCTGCGCCCCCTAGTCCAGCATTGCCTGTGCTCGAGTGCCATGCTCCGTACATGATAGAATTATCGCTGCAGGCTAATCGGAGCAGATCGCTTTCCGCGTCTTACCAAGGAACATCTCAAACTGATTTCACAATTTTATCAGCTTTATTGCTGCAGACAAGAAACTGGATATGAGCTCTAAGAGCGCCATGCATCACTCGAAATCTGCATTGCAAAAACGACGCCAAACTGCCTCTTAGGAATTGCGGCGGGAGTTTTAGTTAGTTAAAGTGATGGTTATTTCGTTGCCTACGGCTGATCAAATTTTGTAGCCGGCGTGTATCTCGCCTGCCGCTCACCCATGCAACGTTTTACAGAACAGGAGCCCCATTTCTAAGATATCGCGTACCTACACATGACAGGGAGAGTCCTGTGCACATTCTTATTTCATTTTCCTTCACATGGAGCCCAACAATTTGTTTCTCTTGTAAAATCTCACTGCAAGTGTTATATGTTTATTGTAGTGGTCCGCACAGCTCAGTGACTGCGATATTTTTCACAGTGTTATAGTGCGTATTGGTCATGTTTTTTTTTTCTTTTTGAAGTATAATAGGGAACAGATGGCTTGGCATTTTTGCACACAAGATATTCACATTTTACGCATATCCTGTGCTGGCAGCTGTTTAAGGTTCCTGTATTATCGAGCGGATAGTGGTGCTTTCATTCTTTAAAGCCTTCAGCATGCTCAGAGGTTCACTGTCCCCTGTGTGTTCCCCAAGTATTGCATCGCATGTTCGCTTGACCTCATGGCCAAAGACAGAAATAGTGGAACCTGTGTCCAGTTACTTTTCACAATCATCAATTACTTTTACTGAACTTTTTATATTTAATTATTACAGAAATGTTGAGGCTGGCTTTCTAGCCCATTGCGTTAAAAAGGCCTGTGCAACACACATTGAAGAAACGGGAAGATAGAAGACAACATCAAAGTGCTATTGCCGCCTCCTTTTTTGTTGTTCCTTGACCTTCCGAGAGATATTTTTCAGTGTATGTTTAGGCATGAAGTTATCAACTCCTCTGCTACGCACATAACAAAAAAAAACTATGAAGACGAAGGGTCACAACCTATTTATCATCATCGGTGTTCGCCCCAGCTCAGCCTCTTGAAATCGTGATTGGCGTTAGTTCATGCCCGATCTCCCTTCGCGGTTTGTAGTTCTTCAGGTTTTTCAAAAAGAGCAAATACCCTGTTTAAATCAAATATATTTTTACAGTTCTCCCTCCTTCTAGCTCTTCTCCCAATTGTCCTGTTTAAATACAACGATATTATAATGTTAGGAGCTCTTCTTCGATGGTTTCTGACTTATGCTGTCAATGTCACCGTCCTACATGAGGTAATCAAATGATGATTGTTCTGCCTTTCAAAAATATTTTGTTTCTGTAAGCAATAAGTGATCTATATCATAAGCAAGATGCAATGGCTCTTCTATCGCCAGGTTGGACCGACTATGGGTGCAAATAAGGCTTAGCATTAATAGAATGAAATGGAACCCAAATATTTTAAAACACTTTTCTGAATTCATAGTACGCTTACGATGTCATTCGATGTAGAGTAAACATGAACATAGTAGAAAGAATATAAAAGCATGAAATGTCATTACTGCGGCGGAATAGTTTCAAAAATTTATAAACGTAGAGGATACAAGTCGCGAGCTCGACCCTTAGAAACACATGCAATGAAACTGGACAATATATATTCCGGTTTCGGAGAGCATTATAAATGCGGAGGATGCTTATAAGTTATCGAGATTTTTTTTAAACAGAATGTGACAAAAAATGCTATTTTATTTTGAAATCAATCTGTTTTTTTCAAAATTCCTCTATAAATCTACATCGCAAAGTTCGACATGTTACTGAAAAGTTCATTATCCGCCTGGTGCTTCTTGCAACCGCGACATCCTCTGGTGTTGTCCTAAGATCTCCAGAGCAGGGTAAATGTCCTCTTATAAACTGCCACTTTGATCGAGAGAGAGAAAAATACCAAGATAAAAATGCAGCCCTCACTGAGCGCGATAAACAAAGCTCGCTCTGCAGCATTCGAGTGAACTCCCCTGTCACCTCACACACTCCTCTTCGTGGATGACTGCTCTCCATCGTCAGCTACAATGGCTAGTTCTCTTCCGTTCCTTTGACATGGAGTTTTAGCAGTGCTTTTGGAATATAGCTATAACAAATCTTCATACCTTGAACGATTTGTTAGAAGTGCATGATAGCAGCATATCATCATATCAGGCTACACGAGAAGCTCGAGCGATTCGGAGGAAAACCCAGCGGCTAGTGTGCCTGTCAGCTCTATTTGTGGCTTTACAACGCGTTTTAGCGGCGTTCTAAAGGTATATTGCTTCCGAAAAGATGTAAAATACATAAACTCTTCATCAAAGCTCTTCACAAAATTAAATGCCTTCGCGTCATTGTTGGTACAGTGAGCAACTAGAAACTGTGCTTATATGTACTGCTATGGGTCGCCCTCTCCGTTTGCCGCCCCATCGGTTTCGTGGCAGTTTAAAGCACTGTGTATTTGAAATAGGTTTCATACTCTGACGCTCTGTTATAGGCTGTCCTTGGTTGTTTCATACCCAAAAACAACATCATGGATGCCCCGTGAACGCTGCCAACTGCCTTGAAACTTTTGTGTCCATGTATTCGTATGGATACTAACCCTACTTTTCACCCCCATGCCGGTGCGACGCCACGAACGCTCCCTTTATAAACACGGTGTTGCTCTATATTCATTGATACGTAAATCGTTGTCGCCAGCACTCGCTTTATTTTTGTAGCACTGTGCTTTTTGCTCTCGGTCGATATTTTGCATGCTAATTATTGCCCTTATTTGCACTCTAAGCAGAAAGACGTTTTTGTGACCGGAATAAAACCATCTTGGACATCGTTTCCCGAACTATTTCGGTTGCAAAATCTGACGGTCTTTATGGAATGGTACATTTTAACCTATAGTTCTGATGCCTCGGCAGCCGATGTTTTTCTACAGCCTATTTTTTTACGTGACTGCAGGTGAGACCCAGTGTTCTCATGCAATGTCACTCGTTATGGGGAACATACACAGATATCGATTGAAATATTTTCATGACAGGTTAAATAGCGCAACGTGAGCTTCCTTACCTTCCATTCCTAAATCTGGATTCAAGAGTACGATACGCGATTTTGTTTTGCTTCTCACTGCTGATGTATTGAGAGCATACACATAAAAAACTTGGCAGCAAAGGGTGGTTCGCTTTGGCTTCGGAAAGGTACACTGGAGCTCTGGTGCCTATAATCTAAAAAAGAATATTCAGCAATAACAAAAATGTGCTAACAATCCTATCCTAGGAGTACAGCTGATTAAAAGGCATATTGTGCGCAGAAAACTGCTCCTACAACAAAGTGCATTTCAAGTTAAATTTCAAAGAAAGCAAAACAGTCCTTCTACATCAACAGAAAAGTCATGCTTTTGTGTCGGTAGTGAACTAAAATAAAAATTTTATGCGACATTTATTCAATACGACTATAGGGCGCTCACTGCTTGGAATCATGTAGCAATCTTGACTCATTACTAATTTCATTTTAAAAATTTATTTTATAGTTAGCCATTTAGTAGCCAAATTAATCAAATACTATATATATCGAGTAGGCATTCTTCAGGATGCATATTGCAGAAAGCATAATTTTTTCCTTACCGCGCCCAGTACTCAAGTTATATCACCTTGGAACTGTAAGGATTTCAGTTTAAATTTTGCATAGTATATACTAGGGTGATATTATCATATGCCTTTATGTAATCGTTTATCGTTATGATGCACAAGCGCTACTAAACGTTTTTAACTATCAGTGCACTGAAATGGTTTATTATAGATTGAAGGTATGATCTTTCTCCGCTCTCAACAATAATCAGTGTCCACAGTTTACATCAACAAATGAAAGTGCGTTTATCGTTGCAAATGTAGTTGAGAGTGCCAGCACTCAAATAAACAGAATATTTGTGTAACAATGGTTTTGGAGAGCAACACTTATGCGCCCGTTTACAGCTTTAGCTGCGTAGCCATTACCGTTGATTTGCGCGTAACCAACCTAAGAGAGTGCAAAGGACGCGGAAAATAAAAGCAACTCGCTGTCATTCGTTTGTCAGATAATCAATCAATCAATCAATCAATCAATCTATCTATCTATCTATCTATCTATCTATCTATCTATCTATCTATCTATTCTTACTTTTGTGTGTATGTACCTATTTCTCTGACTGGTTTTGTCTTTATTTCTCCATCTATGTTCTATGCCTATGTCTCAATGTCTGTGTCTCAATGTCAATCGCTCAATGGCGGTATCTCTCTATGTGTCACACTGTCTATCTGCCTGTATATCTGACTCTGTGCCTCTATCTGTCTCTCTATCTTTCTGTTTATCTCTGTATATCTGTCTGTCTGTGTCTGCATTTCTGTATGTGTTTGGCTGTCTACTTATCTGTCTTTCTGAGCGTCTGGTTTGTCTATGTACCTATTTACCTGACTGTGTGTGTCCCAGTTGATCTATTTACCTGTCTATGTAACTGTCGGTATCTGATTGTCTATCTGTGTCCGTGTCTGTCTATCAATTTAAAAAAGTATTTTATCAGTTCGTCAGACGGCTTAAGCTGCCAGGACCTAGGGTACAGCAGGGTCGAATTACCAGCCGTAGGTCACAGCTTCATCGCGAGAGATTGACACCGGAGAAAGCGATGGAGAAGGAGATGCCGCGGTGCTGATCGATCTTTGTCTTCCTTACAATGCTCACGGGTAAAGAATTCGCTATCCTGGTAACGCCCTGGTTAGAGGCGACAAAGGGGTTGTAATACGGGCTGAGGAGGCTAACATGGACAACCTAGCGGCCACGACGGCGATAGTCGGAAGACGGGGTTAAAAGCTCGATGACGTAGTTGACAGGGGACGTGCGTTCCAAGACGCGCTACGACCGTGGAACTTGGTTTCCAATTTGCTGGTGGCAGGAACGCATAGCCACACGAAGCTGTCGACGGATGTCGGAGCAGGCGTGTCGTTACTGTGCTGATCTTTGCGATAGACGTGTGTGTCGGAGGTGAACGTGCGAGCTAGGTTATCTGACAGATCACTGTACTCAGTGGCATCTGGATGGTATGGCAAAATAATGTAGAGTACAGGATGGTTCATGGCCGTATAAAAGAAAGGGCGAAAAAGCGCTTTTCGTGGCTGCAGAAAACATGCTCTCATCAAGTACTCTAAAGAAAAAACTGTTTAAAACAAGACGTTTCGGAACCACTACAGGCCGTTCGAACGCCTTACATGCGTTCGTGTTGTCTTCGCTGAGGCATGATTTAAGAGGGTACTTGAAGAAGATGCGTAACTGCCATGCCGAATGCCTTTTGAAACTGTCGATGTGTGCCATTCCCTCAGCTTCTGTTTCAAAAACACATATTTTGTCTTGAACAACGAGATTTACATGCAAGATTTACCGCTATAGGTGCGTCGCTTTCGGTAATCTCTGCCAAATTCGCTCTTAAGTCCATAGAAAGTTCAATACTGCAGTCATACAATACTCGTCCCAAATTCTGCTTATGGTGTGTGGATGATTGCTTCTATATAATTCACCGCAAGAACGTCAAACCGCTTCTTTATCATCTCAACTCTTTTCAAATTAGCATACAACTTACTTTGGAAAAAGCTGTTGGAGAGATTGCTTTCCTTGACGCTCTCTTTCTCCGCACTCTGGACGGACTTGCCAATATCATTTTCCAGAAACCTACATACAGCCGCAAATATCTCGATTTTGAGTCTTCCCACCCTATTGACCACAAACGTTCCGGCGCCTCTGTCCTTTTCAGTAGAGCAGATCGTCTATTATCCAGTCCCACTATGTGCTCTTCCGAAAAAGAAAAGATCGGCATCAACCTTAAAAATACCGGCAATCCACGATAACTCCTTCGAAATGAAAAACGCCGCTCCCTGCAACCTCTAAAGCTCTAGTCCGTCGATGAACAAAAGCGTGCCGTCGTGCCTTACTCCCGGGGGACAAATGAAGCTCTAGCTCGTATATTTGCGAAGTGCTGTGTGCGCATTGCGCACGTGCCGCCCAGCAAAGCTGAAAGAAACGCTTCGTCACGTTAAAGACAGTATGGAGTTCCCGCACTACCCCAGAGTCATGTACAAGATACCTTACAAGGGATGCAGTGCCTCGTATATTGGCGAGTTTGGCAATTTTTGAAGATTAAGGTATCATATGAACGATATCAGCAAAGGCTGGCGTCCTTTAACATCCTTGCTGAGTATGCTCAAACGACTAAGGACCGCGCCACAATCTTTTACACGAAGGAAACTATCTTGACGATTACTACTGAAATTTGTACGTATACAGACCACGACGAATGTTATTAACCGGAAAAAAGGCCATATCTCTGATATCTACACACACTCATTGCGCTGTGGTGCACGCTTATAAGAGGCGGCCCATTCCGCACTTTCTTCATTGTGATCAGGAGACCCGTAGTGGTCCCGAAACGTCCTACTTTAAACCTTTTTATTGCGAAAGCAATACAACTCTGGTTTTGAGCCTTCAGCGTAGCGCGGCCGGTAGCCACGTCTTACCCGCATGACGCTAAGACGTTACACCCCACGTGACACTAGGGTGAGAGCTGGGCTACCAATTCAAGCAGTCGGCAGGAGCTGCCAACTTGGGTCTCTCGTTTCACATGGGACGGTTATGTCAGAATCAGCCTGCTAGGACCCTGCCATTCACGTTATCCCTATAGGCCACTAAGGCACGTTCACATACGGCTTGGTTGAAGCGGGGCTTTATATGTGGGCTGAGGAAGAAGAAAAAGAGAAGAAGAGCCGTCGGTGACCCGCATGTAATGCTTTCGCTTAATATTTGGTGCAGCAGCCCTTGTAATGTTTTTCTTTACTTTACTTAACGAGTGTGTTTTCTGTAGCCACTGTGTTTTCCCCTTCGCCTGACAGGATTGTTCTGAACCCGTGACTACAAAACAAGTTATTACGTGGGTGGCAATGGTGTACGCGAAAGTTACAAATGGCAGTACCTGGTCTCTGCTGGAGCGCCCAGAGGAAGATGTAACATACAAAGCGATCATGTACCAAGGGTAGGATTGAACCGCTCCGTAAGACCGGTTCTTTGCGAATGGTATGCGGTAATAACACGATGTATGTATCTACATGATGATAGGAGCTCTTGGCCGACTTCAGACAGAAAAACACTATTTCTAGGACTCAGTGCTCGCGATGGGCGCCGTGTCATAGAACGAAGTGATAGAGAAGGAAACGAATCCCCTCTCGGGCTGACGCCGCTATAATTGTGGTTGTGTTTACGTAATGGGTTAGGCGTTCGACGGCGATAATAACCCATCAACTACCAGCGGCACTTCATGGTGGTGCGCCATAAAGGTCTATTCCCACGCGGTCAAATGGACGAGTTGGACACGGTAAAGGCTGCAGAGGCCGTAGTTAACGGGGGTACAAGAGCGAATGTAGCGATGTACTAAATTGTACATGGCTCACCAATAATAACTCTCACGAATTCAATCATTGGTTTTCAGGGCGTCGGCATGAGCTCTTTGCCGGTCGCTGTGATTACGGGTACAAATTTCGAAGCGGAGATGGCACGGAATGGCAAGAAGCAAGGAACGCTTTCCAGCGCAGTCCACGAGGATGCATGGCTAATAAAAACAGCGCGAACAGGAAAATACAAGACAAGATAAAAGGAAGCTACAGTACAAGCGCTGACTAACAACTGAGCCTCAGCCTTTACTCCAAGCCCCAGACAAAAACAAATGTGACGACAACGAAGCTTTCGCGTGAAACAAACCTGAGTTCACCTGCTAAACAAAAAGCCACTCAAAAAAGAAATCTCATTGCTTGAAAGAGCACGAGAATTCTTGCTGACGCACTTAATGTCCCTTGAAATAAAATATGCGTAAGCCAGTCCTCTCATCAGCTTGCTCTTTCAAACATAGATTTCTTTTTTGAGTCACTTTTTGTTTAGCAGATCAACCCAGGGGTGTTTCACGCGAAAGCTTCCTTGTCACATTTGTTTTTGTCTAGGCCTTTAAAGGCTGGGGCTGAGTTGTGAGTCAGCGCTATAGTGTACTAGAATAGTTCACTATAGTCAGCGCTTGTCCTGTGGCTTCCTTTTATCTTTATCTGACATGTTTGACAAGCGGAGCGGGAAAAAGAGTCGCGCTACTGTGCTCTCTGTTTTAGAATATGAGGAATACTAGGATTGCCCTCTATTATTCGGTGCCTGGCTCTAGGGCTAAAAGTTACCCTGGCTACAAAAAGCCCAGGATGAAAAAGCATACTCATAATAAGCTAGAATATTTTGTGGCACTTAAGGTTCGCCTTTAAATGCATGGCGCAATAGCTTAGGAGACCACCCGACATATACAGCCCCGCGATAACCAAGCTGTCTGATCGAGCCAGCGTGGTCTAAGGTGAAGGTGCCTTGTTCGGCCTCCAAGAGCAATTGAAGGTTGATTCGTATTCCCCTTTCCCACCTCAAATAAGCTACATAACATCACAGCTCACAAATTTCTGGTATTATGCCTCGTTAAGTAGCAGAAACTCTCAAAGAATATGTGCTCGCCCACGTCAGCTGTCAGCTACCACTTTGTGAGCACCATGCCGTGAGTTTTCACTCACAGCGCGATGCCGACGACGCATTTTCTATGTAACAAAATCTTCAATGCTATAGCATTAAAAGGAAAAACAAAAATTCCAAACTCGGCCGCGCGCGGATTCGAGGCAGCATGCGTAGTTGCGCTGCCGTGGCACGTAAACCATTACTATTGCCATGAGCTATTGAAATCGTTATCCTTTTTCGACAACCGCCAGCATGCGGCCTTATAACAGTGATTCTAGCCCACGTATTGTTCTGTATTCCTTGTTCACGCTTGGTCACGAGACGACGCTTTATAATTTTCTTTGTCGAGGAAGTGCGTCGAGATATACCTTGAAGATTGCAGCCACTCGAGTGTGATTCAAAACTATTACATGGTATGTTAGTCGCCATTTGCGGTTTTTAGATGTTTCTTCGCCGCCTTTACAGTGAGCGTCGACGGGTACGACAGGCATTGTCACCTCGATGAGTAGCGGGCACGTTTGCTTCTGTCGCCGCCGAGTTGCTAGTTCTTTTGCTGGCGCAGGTCAGCCTATAAAGAGTTGATTCTAGTGTCATTACTCCTATCTCCTGTTTTGATGTTTACGACCTTGTCACCATCACGTGACACTATACTGCGACAGCCTGGAAACAGCATTCAAATTTCTTTGTCGGGAATTACTGCTGTCCTTGGAATTTTTAATAAGCTTAAGGTTTCTTTAAACATCTCCACCAGTCGTAATTTATTAGTTTTGATTCTCTTAGTGCCCTTTTGAGACACATTTATTTCTCTCTATATACTCATTTATGTGGTAAAGTGATGTGGCAAGCTGCGTTCTGCTTTACATGCGGCAATCAGAGTGGCGGCATTTAGCTGTAGTTCATTTCTGAGTGCTTTCGCAGATGTAAACATTCAAGGAAGCATCGATCGAACCAACAATACTTTGGTTCACGTTCAAATCTGCAAAATCAAAGAAAACAAAGTATATTATGCGCAACAGATGGTGTTTTTATCTCATAATGAATAATTCTTCCCTTGAGACAGTTTTCCCAGCATTTCTTTCGTTGTCCCGTAAAAAGGACAGTCATGCCTACTTTCAGGACTATATATGTCACCTGCAATGAACCAAATAGTTCATGATTTGGATGTAGCCACTGTGGCTCTGTTATACAAGAGCATATATTGTCGTTCATGGGGAACAAATACCGGGAAGTGACCCAGCTTGAAACAATTAAGGCGCCCGAAAGCAAAGTTTGGCACGCTTTTGTGGGTTAGAATAGAGAAACTAATTGAGATTGTGGCAAATTGATTTGTGTCTTTTTTTCACTCATGCAAATTATAGTATACATGCTCTTGGCCAGAAAATCCTAGTCGGAAGCTAAGCGCCCGCTTAACTATTAGAATGATGGTAAGTCTGAAACGAAATGGTAAGACACCACCATGAACGATGTAAGAAGGAGTTCCGTCGCCATTTTAATACAAAATGCAGGAAATCTGGCGCTATGTGGAAGTTCATTAGTGTTGCCGCACGGTTAACAACGCACTAGAAGTAAAAGCGTTTGAGGGCCCTGGAGGTGTCTATTGTGCATGCCGTTGTCGCACTTGCAGCTACAGTGGCTCGAAAACACGTAGTGTCCCTTTTGTTGTGCCAACTAACGAGGCACGAGCAGGATTCTTCCTCAGCTCTGACGATCGTATAACAGCACGAGTCCCTCCGCAATAAAACTGTATTTGCACTTTCAAGTTGCTAGCTGCTCTTCGGTCACTGATATGAATTTCGGTCACAGCACTCCAGAAGCTGACTGCACATCGGTCACTGATATGAATTTCTGCCGCATCACCCAAGAGGCTCGCACAAAAATTGCTTCACTGCTGGTACTTTCGCTACGCAGGACTTGGGCAAACCATTATAAGCTCCAAAGGCTTCAGTCCCTCCGGTATGGCTGCTATACCTGCCCATATTTATTCTGATGTAGCTCCAAACATAACTAATTTCGCGTGTAGGAGAGTTGTACTGGACATCGAAAAGAAAGTTTTCGGCGCGCTTATAACCTTTTTCTCGCAAAATGGGTCATCATAGAACAATATGAGCAAAATAGTATAGGTTCATAACTTTAAACATAGTGCATGAGAGTCTAGGGACCTGAATGAAGCTAGACGCGGGATCAGCTCTCGTCCGGTGTCAACATATCTCTTCTGGTCCCAAGTCTTTTATGAGCTCTTTTTCAAAGAATGCACTATATCTTTCCTGTAATTTGAGGTCAAGTTTAGTAAAAATATTTTTAGCGAAGGACTCATAACATACACTAATAAGCTTCCGCGTTATGCAAAAAGCCCAACATAGATATAACGCCCCGCTTTATTGAAGCCGTAAGAATCGGCATACTACCTCTACCTATAGTGTCTGACCCTGGGTACACAGGTCACAGAGGGTTCAATTCTCATCTAGGAAGAGCTTTTCATGTTGACACCACCTGCCGTGCAGAGTTTCCACGTGACATCACACTACCTGACATAACCAGTGTCCGGCCATGTCACCAGCTAACCATCATAGAAATAAGCACCTTGTTCTAGGGCTGTGAAAAGAATTTGCATCTGTTCAAACTGCCTTCGGTGACCTGAAGAGGGGCATTGCTTACATCTTCACCGATTAAGCGTATGCACACGAAGTGCGCATTGGTGCGTAGCCTATAGAAAGATCGGCTTTGGTGATCTAGCAATCCTGGTGAGAAACACATGAGGGGCAAGCGACATATTGTAGTGCACGATTAAATAGAGACTAAAGTTTGGGTGCTGAACCTCAAGCACTACATGCTGAAGCAGGCTTTAAACATGAATATGATCGCTTTGCAAGAACTCAGTTTCAATATTTAATGTTTGCAATTGCTTTTTTAAGGCTTGATCGTTTATACATAAATTCAAATTAATTGCATTCAACTCAGGTGACTTCGCAATGTTTATTGTGGAACAAACAAAGCGCTTGAAGGCACAGAAGTGCGAGAACTCCCAACAAATGTTAGATTTTTCTCTGGCAGTGCAAAGATACCGCATTCACATATGTAACTCAAATAAATGCTAATAAAGTGAGAAAGGCCGATGCACACATTAGGCTATTTGCGTGCTTTGAAAGCGCGTGCATGAATCTCTAATTCATCATTAGTTTTTATTTGTATATAACGTCAATTCTGCGTTAAGGGTTATTGATTGCAGGGCACGTATGTAAACCTCACTAGTTTTCAAATTATACACAGCCTGTATGTAAGGTATATATAGTCTTCAGCCTGTCTCTCTCGCAACTTTCAAATAGTTAGGTGGTGCGAATTTCGCCTGCAATCCGAAATGTTTCTTAAAAGGAGGTTAATTACTTCCGAATGTAAACAATTGTAGACATACGACAACTCCCAGTTCAAATTGTATATCCTGTTTTGAAAGTTGTGTTATGCGGTTACAGCCAGTGGCCCAAAAGGCCATATCAAGTTTGGTACTTTTTCATTTTGGTCCTTATGATGTTGATGTACATGACCTACTTAACCAATATTGAATTTTCGTGGTCACATTTCGGAGCGAAAACAAATCAGCCTATTTTTTGGTTTGATTACCCACGAAAAGCTTTTGCCCTAATATATTTTGCTGTCTCCCATTCTGCATTCCTGTCGTAATGGCATATGGCTATGAATGTGCAAACAATATTATGAAGTGAAATACACTCTACTTTTTTTTTCCTCATTTTAAAGCACTCATGGACACATAACAAGGTGGCACCATGAAAACATAAATAAACCTCCGTAAAATTGCTATCCACGTCGCACTCTAGAGGGGTGCTACCTGACGATGTTTCCTTCAGGTCGAGAACGGCGCTCTAGGCCTAAGGAGTCTACTGCCTAGTCGTGCTTTCACGTTCAGTGACATGATTCGAAACCTGAGACGAGGTGTTCTTACTTTTACTGATGACACTCAGTTGACTAGACAGACCTCAATGCGCCACCAGCGGGCGAAATTTAGGTCACTCTGGAAGAGCAAAGCACGTGGCCTGTATGACAAGTGCGTATGGAGGAGCTTCCTGGTATCTCATTTCGAAGGTTCTCGTGGAAAAGCCAGTTCGGAGGTCATATATCCTTAGAGCTAAACGCAGCCGCTAGTTTATGATGAAAGAACACTTGAATCAGATATATACGGGGTAGGAAAATGCTTACAGCATATTCCAAGCGTGGGCTTTTCATTCGAAAACGCTTTTCGTGCTTCAGGATAGCTACAGCGCTTAGAATTCAAATCGGCCCCTTAATGATTACATACTGAGCTCCATATTGCAGGCTATGTGGCAACTGACAAGATTGAATTTGGAACATGCGGTATGGCCAAGTGCCCTCTTACAATGAACTTCTCATGCCACCCTTTCGGCTCAGAGTTAGCGCTAAAAGAATATTTACCTTCCAAGGGTGCATTCGAGGAAGGAGATCCCTGAGCGGGTCAGGAATTTTCATATTGCTCTGCTCCGCAGTGACTGCTGCCATCAAACATAATAGGATCGGTCGGGAAACCACCATCCTGCCGTTGTACGTTAGCCGCTCATTCAGATCTGGCAGTCTGCACAGTTTCGTCTTGGCAGCTTAAGAAAATGCGCAGGCTGTTGGCTTGCAGAATGCGGAGAAAAACATGTTATTTGTTGCTGGGATGACCCAGTCTCTGATGTCATTGATTCATGGGTTGTTTGTTTGTAAAAAGTGACGTACGAGTTCTGAGAAGGGTATAAAAACAAACGGTTTGCGGCGCTTAGACAGCATCGATAATCAGCCTGACCTCTTAATTCGTACAATGACATGTCCATGTGGCTACGGGTTCCTGTGACTAACTTGTTATAATACTTCTTGCGGATGCCAAGAAGCAATCGCAGAGAATGGTTGCCGGGAAAGTAGAAGGGTTTGTTGAGGTAATATTTTTCGAAGGCAGAATATAGAGCTATATGATTAGGACAACGCTATCGCAGCTGCTGTGTATTCATTCGCTACTCCGAAAATATAACTCTATACTAAAGCGCTTTCGTCCTTGTAAAAGACATTTACTTTACACACATTCACCGCACAAGTTGAACGGATTGTGAAGATGATCAACATAGCCACAAACTGCATAAGTCACTCTGGGAATAGATGTATTTGTCCGCCTAGTACGCGAACGAAGACAGCATATTGCCGATTACACCCAACATCTTACGAGTATGGTTCTTGGAATGTATTTAGATCAACGGTGTTATAGCTGCGTGCTGATGTAGCATGCATGAACTAGATCGGTGGCAGCTCCTGTAGTTCAGAATATATGACAGTGACCGCAATAGGGCGGTTTATGTATCCGCTGGAAGTAGAATTGAGCCACGGCCGCTCGATGGAAGCGCAATAGGTGCGGCCTGCTACGTCGCCCGAAACCGGCGGGAGGCGCCTACTTCCAGTCGCCACCGCCGCGGCGCCACCGTTCGGGGCAGCCGCGCGCGGAGAGCTGCGCCTGGCTGCGTTTTGAGGGAGGCGTCGGCGTGGTAGAAGCGTTTTATTTTAAGGGTATAAGAGCTCCGCTTCATACAGTTTGGCAACAAGAATGAGTATATACTGTCATGTCTAGTGTGACCATGTCAGCACTTAGCGCTTGCTCGGCAAGGATGTATACTGGAGTGTACCCCGAAAAACTTATAGTCACGGTGGTTCAAGGCCACTCGAATGGAGAGCTCGCATTACCGGGATGTTTCATCGAATCCAGTTGTTCGTCACATTAAAATGTGACCCGGCTGTGAACAATTCGAAGCTGTTCAGCAGCCATGGTAGCCTAATGCATAACCACTTAACTATGTCGCGAATTCCGTGTGTCATTTTCATACCATTTACTCATTCCTGCATACAGCTTTTATACACAAATTGATGTCAACCTGTTCTAAGCTGCCAGCACTATCCAAGAGAGGTTTTTCTCCGACTGTTCGCCGACAGAGCGGGAGCCGGATTTTCTGTGGAACGTGGCTTTTCATTTTATCGCATCGGCTCAAACAGTCTCAACAGTATAAACAAATGTATGCACAGGCTCCTTTACTTGCAAGGCCACTCAGACTAGCACGGCAAAATTTAGAACAAATTGCATGCTTATATAAAAAAATACCCTTCGTAGCTTTTTCTGATATGTCCTCGCAACATAACCTGCGAGAAAAGCTTCTGGTGCTACCTCATCGTGTTTATTTGCTTCATAACACATCGTTAAAAATCCTAGTTCCCTGGCCAGCTCCCTGGTAACTAAATAGGTTAAACAACGTGACGGGAACACAGGAAAAGAGGACGACACAACTACCGCGGTTGGGCCGTCTTCTTCTCCTGTGTTCCCGTCACGTTGTTTGCATGGTTAACCTATAATTAATCACCAACAAGTCCAATCTGCTGTCCCTTGTAGCAAATTGGGGTGAATCTTGGGGTCAAACATATAAAACATATTTGTCGCCTTTACATCGTCTTCAAAAGTGGGCATTGAATGCAATAAAACTAGTAATTTTGATCAATCCAGCAGCAACATTTTTGATGCCAACAATATACTATCGTACCTAACCTTGCGTAACTACAAAGTTGCGCTTGTGATCATCAATATAATTAGCACTAACTCCCCCCTTTCATTAGGTCTATTTTCCAGCCTTCGCGTAATACTAGGCAGGCATCTAACTGTAATTTTAACCTTCCCAAATGTAGAAATGTGTATGGTGAACGACTGATGGAGTTCAATGGTGTTAAAATATGGAATGAATTGCCGATCGAGGTAAAAGCCGACAGAAATTTTAAATTGACATGTAAACTATATTACCAGTCTAATCAAATTCTGCCTGAATTTCTTTCTTAGTGAAATTCCCATATGTAGCCTAGTTTTTGAAACATGCTTTACACTTGTATTTGTTGTTGCGCAGATGCAATAGCGTGTGCGCAATAATTTTTGTGAGTGTATCGTGTACATCGCTTGTACTCTATTGTACTTTGTAACCATATTCTTTCTAATTTTCCTTTTCTTCATTGTAGTACTATTATGCTTATCGATTTTATTTGGTACTCATAATTATGTGGGTATTTTATTTTACTTGCTGTTTGCTGTATTCTTGCCTATGTACGCAACTGTAGCAGTAATGTTGCGTTTATATCATTACTGTCCCTTTCAATCATTGATCCTCTATGGCTGAACCTGAGAGTAATATTTGTATTTGGACCGGCCACTAGCCTACTGAGCTATCGGTCCAAACAGTGTTTGTACATTTTATTGGTTTTGTCAATAAAGTTCCTTGAAAAAAAAAATTCAATGGCAACTGATAGGGCATTATGCTTCAGCATCTGAACTTTTTAACCTCAGCGCCGCTTTCATTTCAGAGGAAGCGAGTGCATTTTCACTCCTCGCTGCTGTCTTTGCCTGAAGCGAGCTCAGCAGATAAACTTAAAGGGTCTCTTAGACGTCTCTTAAGCGCACGACGGCGAAAGCCTATCCTTCTCCTATCATTTTCCTCTCATCGTTTGCCACAGTTCGTCATTTCAAGTCGTCGTTTGATATATTGGTCGTTTCTCAGTCATGATGAGTCTTCCTGCGTAGTCATTGTAGCCCTTATCACCCATAACTAAGCCGGTTACTCATTTAGAATCAGCAGTGGTTATTACATGTCGTTTCACATATTGGTCATTTCGTAGTCATTAA
The DNA here is from genome assembly GCA_023969395.1 of Amblyomma maculatum. Taxonomy (NCBI): domain Eukaryota; kingdom Metazoa; phylum Arthropoda; class Arachnida; order Ixodida; family Ixodidae; genus Amblyomma; species Amblyomma maculatum. The sequence continues at coordinate 39,024 of JAJIZL010032938.1, read as the reverse complement.
CAGTAATGATGAGACATGCCTAGCTATTATAGTCATTACCACACATCGCTAAGCACTTTTACTCATTTCTAATCAATTGCAGTCAATACATGTCGTAGAGTGATATACTGGTCATTACAAATCATTCTAGTCATTATTAACCCTTATTAGTCATTAGCATTAGTCATTACCTCTATCAATGTCTATAACTTTTGTTGATTACCTATCACCATCAATCATTTTCATTCTTAATCTCTCTCCTTGCAGGTCCGCTTTTGCGACTGGAACACTAGTGTACAGATGCGACGCACAGATAACAGGCACAGCTTCTGCGCTTAGATTTTCGCTCCATGAGCCTAGAACGGCTTTCGCCTTAAAAAACAAACGCATCCAGTCTCAACGTTAACGTGCTTGCACACGCGCACACAAAATGTTTGCGTTTGCCACGCAGACGCAAGGCGAACTCGCCCAAAACGGAAGCAAACAGCGCTCAGAGCCGGCGACCCCGGCGGCGATGTGTCCCCGAACAGTGGCGCCCTCAGCAGAAATAGCGGGCGCAACTGTAAACTCCCCAAGGACGCGCTTGCCCATTGACGGCGGCGCGACGCAGCAGGCCGCACCCAGTGCGCTTCCATCGAGCGGCACTTTCTCGACTCGAGGTCCTGAAGGTAGTTGTATGAATAAATAGACTATACATACACTATCGTTTCTCTTCTGAAGTGAAATCAGACCGACACTTTATTTTTAGGAAGCTACAAAACCGCACACGTATGAAGTGATCCAGCCAAAGTAGCTGTCGTGGAGGCAAACAAAAAGCGTAGAAATGCAGCCGGCAGCGATGGTGCCCATTGTGTTTGGTATTTTACTTGGTTATTATAGGAACATCGATAATAAATATTCGGCGTGCCCGTTCGTATGAACCGCAAGTGAATGGGCGGCAAAACGAAACAGAAAAGCTCTGCTATTAGATTCCTTAAGAAAGGGAAGGATGAAGGCCGAGGTGTTTTAAGTTAGGAGGACAGTGAACGGGGATGAATGGTGTGGCGGAAAGACGCTACGTCACTGCTCACCCCTATTGCTGAATTGCATTGGCAGAGCACACCAATGGCCGATATGCTAGAAGGTGATAGACGTGGCTGATTACGCTAGGCACTCGAGAAGCTCGGCGCCCATTGTCGTCATAGGCTGCACCATTCCAGAAAACAGGAAAGCTAGAACCTCAAATGTCGATCATAGCGAGAGAACACAATGAAAAAAGAAACAGCGAAGACTGTGTTGGGTTAGTTTTGTTTGCTCTTCAGCCTGTGCTATCCTCATCAGCACTTTTTTTTCTCATCTCTCGACCCCATACTCTCAAACTCACTGTAGGAAATAAAGGGCGCCCTCTAACTCTATCGGCGTGGAAGGACCACAGCTTCGGCGCTACTAGAAGCACCGCATATCCTGGTGGGAAGTGTCACGACATTTGATGAAGGAGACTCCTTCAGTGCTGCTGTCGCAAAGCGGAGGCACATTTCGCAACAGCAACAAACGACCTTTTCGAACGTCAGCAGTTTCTTCAGCGCAACTAAATACCAGGTTTGAGTATTCAAGCTCACGTAAACAGTACTCGAGAACATTCCACTGCGTGCAATTTGCGAACTGCAAAATATGGCATGATTCCTGACCAACTGTTGAAGGAACAAATTCCAGAAAGATAAGAGAATATTTACTTTTCCAGGCATCGTTCATCACTTCAACGCGCAGTTGAAATTTGATAGTAGATCTAGCGAGCAGAAATTGAATTAGAAGAGTTCACCATCAGCACTTTTGTGAACTGCATTCGAGAAACAAAATGTTAAGCATCAAATCTCTCGCAAGGTATCTGCTATCGTCTTAATTCAGCTTCGCATGTCACAAATTTCTCTTCATTCCCAACAAAATCCAGACGCTGCAACAACAGTATAAAAACTGGGAATTTTTTAGCGTCTGCAGTATGTCAAGCGAAAAAAACTGCTGAATTAAGAGCGCCTTCTCGGGAAGCTCAGAGAGCCAACGCCATCAAAATCTAAAATGTCAACAATCAGGATAGCCCACCGAAAGAAATTCATGCCGCAGTTACGATAGGGTATCTCCCTCGTGGCTCACACTGGCGCCCAGTCCCTCTGCTGAGCGTAAAACAACCGCAGATTTTTTGCGGATGTCTATGCACTCTGCTCGCCTGCTTATCGACTTGCGGAAGCATTACGACTCAAATTGACTTCTGAGGCAGTGTTTAATTACCTATATTATATCCGATCACCAAACTTGACTTATAGAATCATTTTTTCTCCTCTATTACATGCAACCATTCTTTTCTTCTATCGGTTCTTTCAAGCAGTAGCAGAGGGAACAGCTCGCTCGGATGCACACTTCGCGCATACCCATTAGCCTATAAAGGCTTCAGCCTTGCTATCTTTTCGGCGACGCTTAGTACCTTTGTGCTCGCTCTTATTGGACACCTTTTTCGGAGCATTATAAACAGCTCCGTCATTCTTTCCTCCCTGGCTCAATGTCAATTTAAGATTTTGCCGAATATGATGTCTCACTTTTTTTTTGTGAGCGTAATCGATGCTTTATAGTTTACTGACCAAGTTTGTGATTATTCAGCTGCAAGGAATCAAAAGGATTGTGTTGGGCCAGAGGGATACGAAGTTGTCTTTTTGGGGTGCATAAGATGGGATTATGGCATCCTTCACTTCATAGTACTCCTCTGCATCAGGTTCGCAGTAGCGTAGCATATTAGCATTCAAAACTTTTGGCCTCAACAAACCCATGCTCGCATGGGTAAGGAACGCTCGGTACTTCCTCGCGCACACGTCTTCGAAATTCCGGTCGGCATTGTGCGAGAAAGAAGGTGCAGGCTGTGCAAAGAATATTCGCAGACTTCGTGTGGTGATTTGGGAGTCCATGCGTCAGGACAACCTGTTCCTTCTTACAGAGTCTAGAGCAATAGGGCTGTTTTGCCTCTCTCAACTTGTATCGTATTTTACCTTCTTCAAAATGGAAAACTTCTTCTTTCTAGCAGCTGTGCTCATTAAAATTCTCAGGGCCCATTTACATTATCTATTTCCCCCGATAAAATAGCTTCGTTAAGGGACTCTGGTAGTTATTTAAGGCAGTTTCGGACGCCTTCAATGTCCTCAGTATTCGCTTTTCTTTAGATTAAATCTATAGCATCACCAAAAGGCACTGACCCAAGTTGTGTGGCTTTCGTGAGTTCTTCAATGTAGCTCGGTGACCATGCTTGATGGTATCAGCTTTGCATTCTTTTCGCAACACGTCCATGACATCAGTCGGTTCACTTTCGAAGGGCATCAGTCGTCGAAATGTTGCAATATTGCTTCATAGGCAACAGAAATTTGTGATGTATAACAAAATAGCACAAAGCAACAGGGCGAACGAATTAGAAGCAAAACGAACCTTGATATGCAAATGTGTATTTCTCCACAGAAGCGCTCCATAGATGCATTTCTTTGCGGTGAAAAAAAAAACAAAACGAAAAAAATACAGCGACACCACGCGAATCACGCATACACGAAGCTCACCCCGCTGGGTGCACGATACAGGCATTCGCGCGGCGCCTGCCATTTGGCGCTACCTCAAACGAAGCACAACGCAACATATAGATTCTGCGTGATACCACGGGATTTCTGTCGTCATTTATTCTGATGACATCATAAGAAAAATAAAAAATGGCTGTGGTTCAGCTTCGGTTAAACCTAGTGTGAATCGAAAACTGAAGCATGGATACAGGTGGCAAATCTCTTTTTTCAGCTGAAGTGTTTTCATTGGTTATGGCTAGGTAGAGACGCCGGTGATCGTAATGAAGATCGTCATGATTTTGAACTTGGCTGATTCCGAGTACGTGGCGTGAGCACGCACTAGATATTGACGTTAGCAATCATGTGTCTCGCCAAGCAGCTGCTCACGCGTTAAGCTACTTGATCCTTCAGCTGACCTTTGATCTTGACCATAACTTCGGCCTTGAAATTTGGTGGGAACATCGCTTCCCAAAGTGGTTGTGGTTTAAGTTCAAGCTTGAATTCGAAGATGATTGAAGGTGATTGGAAACACACTGTAATCTTGGATTTCTTTCGCTCCTTTTAGCTACCGTTTCAAAATTATGTGGGGTAAGAATGGCTTGAAGCTAGTGATAGAGCGAAACCTGTGAGTGGTGCAGCAAAAGCCTGTGTAGCAAAAACAATTTTTACTATGACTGGTTCACAGGAGAGGAAAGGTGCAGTATCGGCTACACATGTTCTGCGGACAACTGAGCCGGCACAACATGCCAACTGTTTAAGTTTTGACCATCAAAGTTTTCAAGGTCAAATTTGTTTTCATGCTGACGGCTTGAGCGAGAGAGAGAAATAACGTTTATTCGCACCCGTCACGAATGACGATGAAGAAGACTTTAGCCTACAACTCCATTCATTCCTCTAACTGTCAGCCGGAATCCCTTGGGACTCTGCGGCGGGAGGAGACAGATGACTTTGCGTTGCTTTTCTGCTTCGCGATTGAGAAGGTCTTCCAGGATTATATATTTCTATTCGGATCGTCATAGGATGGGCAGGTTCTGACCATGTGAGGTAGATCTGCTATGCTATTGCAGTGAGCACAGCTAGGATTGAACGCTTCTGGATGCATCTACTGATATTTGGCAACACCGCGGTTTGCAATTTCCTCCACATGATATTGTCACGTCTCGATTGAACGCCAAGGAGGACCCAAAGATAGGACGGGTTTAATAAATCAACCTGGACGAGTCTTGCGCTCCAACTTCCTTCTCTTCCAGGCTCGCGCTTGTGGGGCCCAGTCATCATCTTTGGCGTCGCTCCAACTTCCTTCTCTTCCAGGCTCGCGCTTGTGGGGCCCAGTCATCATCTTTGGCGTCGTCTTCTATGCGGCATTTGCCCCCCTCCTCAGGAAGCATCGTCCCGATGAGCATAAAAGGGAGTAGGGGGTCCAGGTCAGTCCGAGTTGTACGGCTTCATGCGTACAACGTGGACGACGTCGGCTTGTTGCTGGCGTCGCTTCGAGGTCGACACCCCGTCTGGCACCACCTCATAAGTGACGTCGGTTAAACGTCGCTGAACAACATATGGCCCGAAATATCGCCGCAATAGTTTTTCGGAGAGTCCACGGCGGCGAATAGGCGTCCAGACCCACACTTTGTCGCCAGGTTCTTACATGACATGTCGGCGTCTATGATTGTAGCGTCGTGCATCATGCTCTTGCTGATTCTTGATCCGCACACGCGCTAGTTGGCGGGCTTCCTCTGCACGCTGAGCGATTTCCTCGGCGTCCTGATCGAGATCGTCGGTGTCGGCATTCGGGAGCAACATTGCATCCAGCATAGTTGTTACTGGTCGCCCGTGAAGGAGGCTGAATGGTGTCATACGAGTGGTGTCTTGGCGTGCCGTATTGTAGGCGAACGTGACGTAGGGAAGAATTTCGTCCCAATTCTTGTGGTTCACGTCAACGTACATGCAAAGCATGTCTGCAATGGTTTTATTGAGGCGTTCCGTCAACCCATTGGTTTGGGGGTGATAGGCTGTAGTTTTACGGTGACTGGTACCACTGAGGCGGAGAACGGTCTCCAAAAGTTCGGCCGTAAATGCAGTTCCTCGGTCAGTTATAATGAGCGCCGGAGCGCCATGCCTCAGGACAATGTTCTCCACGAAGAACCGAGCTGCTTCGGCGGCGGTACCCCTTGGCAGAGCCTTGGTCTCCGCGTAGCGGGTTAGATAATCGGTGGCGACAATTATCCATTTATTTCCGGCTGTCGACGTCGGAAATGGTCCCAGGAGGTCCATGCCGATTTGCTTAAAAGGTGTTGTTGGCACTTGAAGAGGATGGAGTAGGCCAGCTGGTTTTACAGGGGGTGACTTACGGCGCTGGCAGTCTATGCACGTACGTACATAGTGTTTCACTGTCGCAGGCAGTTTTGGCCAGTAGTATCCGTGCTGGACTCTAGCCAACGTGCGGGTGTAGCCTAGGTGACCGGCGGTTGGCTCGTCGTGACACGCTTGCAGAACTTCACTGCGGAGAACAGATGGGACGACGAGTAGATGACTGTTTCCCCCAGGGCGGGAGTTCTTCTTGTAAAGCACGTTGTTGCGAATAAAGAATGAAGAGATTACTCGGGTGAAAATCTTAGGCACAACGGTAGTTCGTTTTTCCAAGAAATCAATAAGAGGGAGCAATTCCTGGTCTTCTCGCTGCTGTTGGGAAAGCGTTGCGTCATCTATGACACCTAAAAATGCAGTGTCTTCATCGGTCATAGTGAAAGGTTCGACCGGCGCTCGCGAAAGGCAGTCAGCATCCGCGTGCTTTTTTCCAGATTTGTAAATAACTGCCATGTCGAATTCTTGTAATCGAAGGCTCCAACGCGCGAGTCTCCCTGAAGGGTCCTTTAGATTCGTCAGCCAACAGAGCGAGTGATGGTCGCTAACGACTTGAAAGGGGCGAGCGTAGAAATAAGGGCGGAACTTCATAACCGCCCATACCACTGCAAGGCATTCTTTTTCGGTTGTCGAGTAGTTCGCTTCTGCTTTAGATAGGGTCCTGCTGGCGTAAGCAATTACTTTTTCCACACCACCCTGGCGCTGCACCAGCACAGCACCTAAGCCCACGTTGCTGGCATCCGTATGAAGCAGTGTAGGGGCGTCGTCATCAAAGTGCGCCAGGACAGGTGGTGTCTGTAAACGTCTCCGCAGCTCATTAAACGCTTGTTCCTGTTCTTCACCCCAGTGAAAGACAGCATTGTCACGCGTCAGCGAAGTTAATGGCCAGGCAATTCGTGAGAAACCAGCAATAAACCGGCGGTAATAGGCGCAAAGACCCAGGAAACGCCGCAATGTCTTTTTGTCCGTAGGTGTCGGGAACTTGGCGACTGCGGAGAGCTTTTCAGGATCAGGCCGGACACCTTCTTGGCTAACGACGTGACCTAAGAATTGCTGCTCCTCGTACCCGAAGTGGCACTTCTCGGGTTTTAGTGTGAGGCCCGCAGATCGTATGGCCTGAAATACAGCTAGCAGACGGCGTAGATGCTCTTCAAATGTAGCCGAAAACACAATCACGTCGTCAAGATACACCAGGCATGTTTGCCACTTAAGTCCCGAGAGCACAGTATCCATCAACCTCTGAAATGTTGCTGGTGCTGAGCATAAACCGAACGGAAGGACCTTAAACTCGTACAATCCACCGGGAGTGACGAATACTGTCTTCTCCCGATCTCTCTCGTCTACTTCTATCTGCCAATATCCACTTTTCAAGTCCATTGATGAGAAGTAACGTGCATTTCGTAGGCGATCAAGGGAATCGTCGATGCGAGGAAGAGGGTACACGTCTTTTTTAGTTACTTGGTTGAGCTTGCGGTAATCTATGCAAAATCGTAAGCTGCCGTCCTTCTTTTTAACAAGTACCACGGGGGAAGCCCAGGGGCTCTGTGACGGCTGGATAACGTCGTCTCTAAGCATTTCGGCCACCTGGCGCTGAATGGCTGCACGTTCTTTCGGAGCTACACGGTAAGGATTTTGTCGAATCGGGCGAATCGAGTCATCCGTGATGATTCGATGTTTTGTCAAAGGCGTTTGGCCGATCCGCGATTCGGAAGCAAAGCAGTCTCGAAATTGATCTATGAGATCCAAAAGACGGTCCCGTTCTGAAGAAGACAAATTTTTACTCACATCGACGATGGTTACGGGCGTCTTGCACATTGATCCTTCCTGTTGCAGTGAGAAGCAGTGCTGCGCCTTTGGGATGCTGTCGAAAAAGGCCACAGTTGTGCCTTTCGGAATTTGCTGACGCTCGTCGCTGAAGTTTGTCAGCAGCACTTTGGTCTGTCCATTGGTCAAGTTGACTAGCCCTCGAGCTATAGAAACACCTCGGCTTAGTACCAGGGCGACTGCCCTTTCGGCGATACCATCGCCGGTATGCGCCATGTCGCACTTCACTTCAACAAGAGAGCATGATCGCGGAGGTAATGTCACTGTCTCATTGGCGACGCGTAAGGGCATCAGTGGTACTTCCGCACAACCAAGGTCTTCATGATTGTTGGTGAAGGCAACGACGCTGTCACGAATGCTGATTACAGCCCCATGAAGACGCAGAAAGTCCATGCCCAAGATGAGATCTTTGCAACAGTCAGGGAGAATAACGAAGCGGCCAACAAACACCGCGTTTCCTATTCCTATCCGGGCAGTGCACTTCCCTGTCGGTGCCAGTAGCTGGCCCCCAGCACTTCTTATTACTGGCCCAGTCCATTCGGTTTTTACTTTGCGCAGCGTGTCAGCCAGTTTCTGGCTAATAATTGAAAAATCCTCCCCGGTATCCACCAGAGCATGTACCTCCAGCCCATCAATGGAAACGGCGAGGTCAGCGCTAACAACGTTATCTGGGTTGCTCGTCTGTTTCGGCATTTTCGGCGGAAGTGCGGCAAGGTCAGCGGTATCAGCTTCGTCGTCGGGGCTGCTCATCTGATGCGGCATTTTCGGTGGTAATGTAGGCGGCATTTTCGGCGGTAGTGCGGCAATGTCAATACTAACGGCAGCGTCAGAAGCACGGGCTGTCGGCTGTTGCGGCGGTGGTGAGGGTTTTGACACTTTTAGACTGTGTGCAACCTCCCCTCGTGAGGTTGCTGCTGTTAGTTTCCCCGGTGAGGGCTAGGGGACCGCCGTCCGCCAACGTCAGCATTGCCACGACGCATCGGCGGAGAATAACGCTGTGGCGATGGGGAGGAGCGGCGGCGGAAGCCCGGGGATTCGGTTTCCCTGCTGACCGGAAGGCCGTCGTCGGTTTGGGCAGTGTCAGCGTCGAAGCGGCGGCGAGCAGAAGCAGACGGAAAGGCCTGCCCCTCTTCGCGGTAACGGCAGTACCGATATACGTGGCCAGGTTGTCCGCAGTAGAAACAGAGTGGCCGGCTGTCATAACTGCGCCACCTGTCCGTTCGGCGTAGTTGAGAGCACCTGGAAGGCGCCCACTGAGGCCCCTGGAAGAATCGCGTCTCCTGACGGCTTGGTGCACTCGGTGAGGCGTGGTCTGGAGGCGGGCGACGTAGGACCGCGGCGTAGCTCTCAGATTGCGGCTCGTGATAAGGTGCAGGAATGTTGGCCGGGTAGTTGACCGGTTGTGGAACGCGGTATGGTGGTTCGGAAATGACTGCCGCGTTGTCGACTGGATGAAACTCGTTGCACTGGGCAGACGGTGTTAGGGAGCACCGAATTTCATTCCTTACAGCCTGCACGAGGGCCTCTGACGACTGAGCTTTCGTAACCGAAATTCGCTGCAACTCCTCAAGGACAATTTCTCTAATCATGTCTCGAAGAGTGGTCTGATCTGTTGCAGTCAGCGCCGCCGCAGTCGTCGGGGCACAGCTGGCTGGTCGGTTGTACTGGCGGCACCGATCTTGGAGGGCTCGCTCTATAGCCGTAGCGTCCTTAATGAACTCACTCACGGTTTTAGGTGGGTTGCGTACTAAGCCGGCAAACACCTGTTCTTTGACACCGTGCATGAGATGCCGTAACTTCTTTGGCTCACTCATATCAGGGTCGGCACGGCGAAAAAGGCGAGCCATGTCTTCCGCAAACATAGCCACGCTCTCATTCGGCTTCTGGACACGCACTTCAAGCAGGCGCAGCGCATTGTCGCGTCGATCAGTTCTCGCAAAGGTGTCTACAAGCTGGCGGCGGAAGTCGTTCCATGTGGATAAGCTGGCCTCGTGGTTTTCAAACCACGTTCTAGCATTATCCTGAAGGGCAAAATAAACATTGCAAAGCTTGTGATCTTCGCTCCACTGATTAATCTTGGCCACTCGCTCAAACTGGTCAAGCCAGTCCTCGACATCTTCAAACGCTTCCCCGCGAAAGCACTCTGGCACCTTGGTGTTCTGAAGAGTCACCGGCGTAGGGTTGGGATGTGCCATGGCTTTGGAGACCTGATGGACTTGGCCGTTTGAAGAGTAGCTTGGCAGATGGTTGTACTCCGGGGCTAGGCCTAGAAGGCGGCGGCTAGCGCGATGTACAGGCGTGTCGATGTCTGGGATTCGCTGTGGACTGCCGGAAGGAGTCTTATGCATACCCCAGCGCGCTCCACCAGTGTCACGTCTCGATTGAACGCCAAGGAGGACCCAAAGATAGGACGGGTTTAATAAATCAACCTGGACGAGTCTTGCGCTCCAACTTCCTTCTCTTCCAGGCTCGCGCTTGTGGGGCCCAGTCATCATCTTTGGCGTCGCTCCAACTTCCTTCTCTTCCAGGCTCGCGCTTGTGGGGCCCAGTCATCATCTTTGGCGTCGTCTTCTATGCGGCAATATCTTCTTTTCTGCTGAGTAAAATTCCGAGTTCGTCAGCCGACTTCGTCAGCCGACTCCTCCACACGAGTTCCTCGTGTGGAGGAGTCGTGGCAACGGCAATCGTCTGGATAGTGAGCAATTGGGCGATCGCGTGCGCCTTTTCGTTCCCCGTAAGGCCATGATCATCCGGATACCAGATCAGTGCGATTTTATCTGCTGCTACTTGCGCTTCTTTAAGAATTTTGGTGGCTGCAGCAGACATTCTGCTCATATCGTAATTCCTAATGGCTGCCTTGGAATCTCTATAACTCTTCAATTATTTTGTATTAGTGCTAGAGTGGTGTCAACTTCTTCAGCCTCAGCTGAACATAATTTTGTCGTGTTGAAGCTTTCTCTTCAAAATCCTAACCCTACCGTGGATCGAAACTCCATCCCTCGGATCAAGTAAAGGAACACTTTAGCAAACTTTGCCACGTCCGAGATTGTGAAACGCACATAAAATTCTATTGTCTACCTTTAGGATGACAGTAGCAGGATACAATCTCCCTGACGCCCAGATTACATCATTAGTCCAATATTTCAACGAGAAGCACTGTGATACAGGGCAACTACCATCATACTAAAAGGTGGCTGACGTACGTTTCATACCAAAACGCCACAAACCATTGCTGTTAAACAACCTTCGCGCTATTTCCCTAACGTCAGCTTTGGAAAACCTTTTGAAAGGGTGATCACCGCCCGGCTTACCCGATACGTGGAGGGCAAAAACCTGCTGCCGCCAACGATTTCGGATTCCGGCCGCACCTGTCAACGCAAGACGTTCTGCTATATAAATACAAAGACCTTCTCAAGAAATCTCCAAAAAAACCAAACCAGGGCCATTTTGGCACTTGATTTAAAAGGCGCATTTGACAACATCTTCCACTCAAGAATTCTGCGCGGCCTAGCAGATGTCAACTGCGGTCTTGAGACCTGCAACTTCATCAAAAATTTCCTTGCATCGAGACAGGCCATTCTCAATCTGGGAGCCTTCCGATCTGAGCCCATCACACTTGGCCCGCGAGGAATCCCGCAGGGATGGCCTTTTCATCCCTGATATTCAACCTGGCGAGGAAGGATTTACCATCCCAGCTTCAGATAACCGAAGGCATACAACACGCCACCTACGCAGATGACATTATGATCTGGTGCCGCACTGGGAACGACGTGGAGGTGAAACAACGTCTCCAGGCTGCAGCCGACGTGGCCCACCAGTACGCAAAAACTCTAGGTCTACAATACGCCCCAAGAAAAGTCGAAAATGCTCATGCTCAAGAACCCAAGACAACCCCAAGCCCAAAACATCTCAGCCAGCATCGATCGACGCGAAATCGCCAAGCCATTCGAGATTAATATTCTTGGCCAGTGCATACCACAAGGCCGCCAAAACACCATGACAGTAAAAAAAATTGCAAAAACGCAACAGATAACCAGGATGTTCAGCCGCACTTGCAACACGCACCACGGCATAAAAGAGAGGGATGCAATTCGCCTTGTGCAAGCTTTTGTTATCTTACGAATAATATACGGGACTGCCTACATCCACCTCACCTCGTCAGAAATCGCTAAGCTGGAGTCGCTAATACGGGCGGCCTATAAAATGGCACTGGGTCTGCCGAAGACCACATCAACATCGCGCCTCATGTCTCTCAGCATCCACAACACACTCCAGAAAATCTGGGAGGCTCAAAGACTGTCACGGATCAACCGCCTGGCCATCACTCCAACAGGTCAAATCCTTCTGAAGAAGATACACCGCAAATTACCATACACAGTGGACCAACGGGCGGAACTTCCTCTATCCATCCGCAAGAATATACATGTTCATGTACCCAAAAACATGCAGCCAACATTCAATCCGGAGCAAAGAAACGCCAGAGCCGAAAGCCTTCGCAAGAAGTGGGATGGCCACCCGGACGCGCTCTACGTGAATGCAGCCGGTCCAATCCAAGGGAGGATGACCATCGTCATAATGTATCGCGAGGGCAAATTAATCAACTGCGCATCAGTCCGCATGCCCAACCCCACTCACACCGAGGAGGCAGCCTTTGCACTAGCGCAAGCTGCCAACCCAAACGCTATTTTACTCACACACTCCCAAAACTCGTGCAGGAATAATAACACAGGACTAATCTATCAAACATGCCTGACACTATTAGCAAAACACCCTCCTAATCAGGCCTCAATCATATTTTTTCCGGGACACACAGAACACACGGGAAGGAATGACGCCGCCAACCGGCACGCCCGAGCTCTCTTACACCTGGATTCTCCCTTAGCCGACTAGGAAAAAGGGCATATTACACAGCCCATAATCACCTTTGCTGAACTCCTCCAGGGCTACAGACAGGTTAGACAAACATACCCCACACCTAACAAAACTCTAGACAAGGCGGAAGAACAAACTCTCCGCCGGCTACAAGTAGACACTCTCGTTACACCATTTAAACTCCGCCAATGGTACCCCTCACTTCACACACTAGAGTGCCCACACTGTGGAAAAATAGCTACGGGTTATCACATGGTTTCGGCATGTCAAATAAATACCTTTATAGATAAACTTCCTAATCCCGATTTGGAGCAGTGGGAGGCCATTCTGCACAGCGAGGACCCCGAACAACAACAAGGACTGGTTCGCAGGGCCCACGCTGTGGCGGAGGTCACTAGGCTGCCGGCGGGGCACCCGCCATCCATCCCAAGCGACGGAGGGACGGAGCCTCTTCATCCGCTGGAATCAATAAAAAGTTCTGCTCTCTCTCTAGGCTGCCGGAACAGGCACGCCACCCACAACTCCGAGAACTCCCATACACTCAACAAAGTTTTCTATCAATCAATCCATAAATCACAAATGCCGAGCCTTTCCTTTTCTGTAAACGAATTATGCAGTGCTGGTGAACTCTGACGCTTTCAACAGAACGCTGCTTGTGTTCGACCAGTGCAGCAAGAATGTGTAGGCATTTGCATTTCGCCACTGCAGATTCTCAAAAATTTTCTAGCAGTCTGTCCCTAAATCTTCTAAGCTGTATATTTTAAACGGTTTTATAAGGAAATAAAGGCGCTGTATTTGCCACACGTTTTCCCCGGACGCCTGACTACGCTGCGTGGAAAGAGGGAAGTTGGCAACATGTTGTGGGATCTCATACTCACAAAGCACCTTTAGTGAATTACCTATCGAGATGCAAGCGCCAGAAATGCGAGTTGCTTTATATCTGAGATAAAAATTTTGTGGGCTCTTGGAGATGCAATGAGAAGAGCGGCCTGTAACTACTCGGCACCTAGTACAGCTCAATCACCACCTAAAAGTATAATCACTCTCCGATGAATTAAATTGCGGTTAATAATAAACATATGCTTTCAAGAGAACTGCTGTAACGGGTATTTAGCAGCGCTCATACTGAGAAGAAGAGAGTCCGACAGCAATGGTGGGGGCTGATTAGAAGCCAAAATTTGGCCTTTAATTTTTACGTGTCACGTGTTGATTTTGTTCCGTGATTCATTTCAGGACGACTGACATCCTTTTCATTATCTTCTTATGTAATTGGAAATAGCACTGGTAGCCCGTAGGCTGGTATAGCTGCACGTAAACAGAGCAGGTGTCGGACTGCCAAGGGTTCCTACAGTATCCAAGTGCGCTCAGCGTAATGCTGGTGGCACTGTTAATCTCCGATCTGTTGTACACGGAGCATTCACTGGTGCTCTACTGGCTCATCCGATCCGTCGTACACGGAGCATTCACTGGTGCTTTACTGGCCGAAGACAGCACTCCGAGCGTTGCCCCAGGGCAGGCGCACAGGACCGACAGCGCACAGGACCAACTGCCAAGAGCCACTACCATTCTACCGAGCCGCGTTTGTGTTTAATCAGTATATTGACACTGAGGTTCTAGATTGTAAACCTATTAATGCGAAAGCCTTTACCATCTTGTTTTCTTTTGAACCAATAAAGTGCGATGAGACGAAAGCGTCTATTGCGCAGTTGTCAGAAGCCCTTCACTACGCACCCCTTTCTAACGTTTTCCACTCCCACCTTCCTCCCTTCTCTTAAGGTGCGGTCAGGTGTCCGTGGAGAATTGTGACAAATACCGCACCTTTTCATTCTTGTAAACCAATTTGAAATGCTGCAGATTCCTGCTTACTGTATGTTCTATATGCTTTGTGGGGCTGCTGCGTTCGAGGAAGTGCGAAATGAAAGATGCTCGACGGATGCCTGGATGCCCTCTCTACGGATGCCACGTGGGGACAACATCGCATAAAGATGCTCGTGGACTGCACAAGAAGCAATCCAACGCACAGGAAGTAGACAATATATTAATTGAGAAGTTAAAGGAAACTAAACAAGGGTTCAGAGGTAGACTTAGTCCGCTAGCCAACGTTTTGACATGTTGACTTGGGTTCATCTAGGCAGGGTGATCACGACTGCGACGTTTATATACACTTCGGCGTCCAAAGAACAGCAGGGGAGGGCAGAGGAGGCGAGTAGCGTAAGGAATGAAAGAATGTTGCCTTGGAGATGTTTTGTCTCAACTGGGACCTTGTGATCCCCTGTGCAACACAAAATAGAAATTGGCTGCAGCAATGAAATCAACAGCGTGAGAAACGTAATAAACCCCCACAAAAATCACGTTGCATGTTGGCATATGTCAGGATTGGCATAAGTCAGGGGACACTGTGAAACTGTGTGGAACAAGTGACGGACGTGCTGCATGCCTTATGATGCCAGTGTTTGATGTCGACATGCAAGCAACCGAATTTTCCAGTGTTTTCCTTTATTGCATGCATTTGAGTTGGGTGTGGTGTTCGCGAGCAGAACGGGTACGCGCATGAAAGTGTGAACTAAACACCGCGCACGAACTTGGACTTCGAACAAGTGTCATGTATCTGTGTGTGTGCATGCTATCTTTGTTTCTCACTCAGCCAGATTTTGTTGGAGTGCATGCGTGAAGCTGTAACAGTGGTTACATTCTAGAGCTACGTTCACCACCCTCAGGGGAGTTTCGTGACGTACGCCGATACCTTTTGTTGGTTGTAATTTTAAAGGTGTCATTTAGGCCCCTTGTAAAATCTTGGGAGAGGCGTGTAAGGTATCGCTAGGCACCCCCGGATTAGCGGCTATGTACTCAGTACCTCGTGGTAGGTTGGCTTGTAGCATGAATTGGTGCTAGCTGCGTGGAGACGAGAAGGCGCCGCGAATCACCGGATAAAGCAGGGAAAGCCATTAGAGTGACGAGTGTCACCGGGCGGCTGACAAGCAATCGAGTCCCCAAGAGGGGGAAGTTAAGCTGCTTTGTGCGTACCTGCAGTATGCTTTTGATACGAGCCGACACGACACCGCTGTCGCGGTTGAAACGTCCGTTCACAGACATGCAGCGTCCAGACATAAGGGTGACATTCGGCGCCAGTGGAAGAATGGGGAACGTTGAACAAAGGGAAAGACGTCCGCGGGAGGACCGACTGACCGAGCGTCTTTTAGTCGCGCCCCCGCTCTTCCTAGAATTTGCAAAGTCCGTGACCTCTGGCTTAGCATCGCACACAGGTGGCCACACCAGACCCACCTTTTACGCAAAAAACCCACATCACCCGAAGTCAAGGAGTCTTTTTGAATAAGCTCATCGCCCAATCGGCTTACACACCACGTAATATAGCCCGCTGGCGTCAGTATACAGAGGAAATGATTACGTGCCCCCACTGTATGACTCTAACACGTGGCGGCATATCTCATCTACTCTGGGATTGCCCTGCTTTTTCTACTGAACGCTCCGAGATCAAACCCTACCGCCTGAACTACCGTTCCCTTCTAGAAACTAATACTAACACACAGATAATATTTGCCAAGTATGGCTCCCTTAGTGGCCTGGTTAGAACAATATGATTTGAGTGACAACTTAAACAATGAAGATTCTGTCTACTCCCATTTACCCCCATCCGTGGCCATGAGCCTTCCCATTCAATAAAGGACATTCAATCAATCACTCAATCAATCTCCATAAAGCAGTGGTGGACGCCCAGAACAAACAACCTGCTCCCGTTATTCAGGAATAAGGCGACTATCCCATTCCTCGGTTGTAATGCCCAATCCGTTATCCAAATCATGCGGGCTGGCCGATCGAGAGCGGCCTTGATGAGGGTCCCATCCATCATGCCTTCCCAGTGCGTAATATTCTCAAATTCGTCTAATCTCTCTACTGATGCGGCTCGACCAGGAGCAAAGGAACACTGCTGGCTCCCTAAGTTCATCAGCTGGTCGGCCTTCGAAACCTGCACTGGTTATACGGTGAGATCGGCTAGTAACAGGCGACAAAAGAACAACAGGATTATCTTTAGGTAGCCCTTCTGATGTTCATTTTCTGTACACCGGGCCGTTCTACCTTCAGCGCCATGAGGTGATCATGCCAACGAGATTTGATTAAGTGAAGAGCGCGAGCCCCTCGACGCCGGCCTCACCGAGCCAGGACTTGGCGTGAAGTGGATAATATTTATAGGACCCTCTCATAGTACGGGCGGTGCGCGCAGGACTTAAACGAGTCGCACCATTGCCCCTAGAAGCACTTAAATGTAAGCCTAATTCACCAAATAGCATCAGCTTTCTCCCATCAGCGCCAATCATTTTGGCCGAAGTTGTCGCACAGGGGGAAGGGTTCTTGATGAAGGCACAGAGTCATTGTGTGAAGGAGCTGTAGATGGAGCTGTGCAGCGATCCCTGGTACCACCCTTGAAGCACGTCATGGCATTGGTCACCAGCAGCATTAGCAAAACTAGACAGCCACAAAGTAGGTGCGAGCAGAAAACGTGCGCCATTTGTGTTCTCTTTGTTCCTAAACTTTGTGCAGTCAATGTTCTGCTTGCCGAAAGGCTTAACGCTGACCAACACAATAATAACCAAACATTTGGCGCAACAAACACAATCACATGAGAAGAAACACAACACAGGCTCCCACTATACCAACTATAATATGGATCTGGACACACACTTCCTCCTCTACACCAAAGCACATCTTCTTCACACACCACTTCTTAGCCAAGGAGAGAGAAGCAATTTCTTCCCCGCAGAACTTAAGCATTGTCCAAGCTTGAGAGTCACAAATTCTACACTCAAGTACATCTCCGCACACCTCTTATCTGCCCAGCAACTAGTACCACAATCGCCCCAGTGTATCACAACCATCATCCAAGCAGGACAGTTACAAAGTCCACCACATAGACACACACTAGCAAACAACCACCACACATGTGCAGTAAGTCAGGTCCATCCAAAACGCTTCCCTTGTGAAGTCTCTATGTAAACAAGAGGAACTGTACCTTGCCCATCATGTCTAAAAAGCAGTGCGAGCATTGAGCACATGTGCTTGAGGAAAAGTACTATCAAAAAAGAAACATGGCCGCGAAACACGAAAGTTGTCTAAGAATAACAGCTTTAGACCACATAATAAACTCAATTCTTTCCATTAATCAGGACGATTCCTCAATAAAAGTAAATTCTTTCCTGCGCAAACACAGCGAGGCTTCACTAACACATATTTCTTGTTTCTTCTGTATCATGCCTCTAAAATTTCGGGGGCCATCTTGTCCCAGCTGTTCCCTAAAATATTAAGCCTGCTAAACAATGGCTCACACTTGCACTTCTGACAGTGCAGGGGTACATTTTACCCCTTCCCACTTTCTGGTCGTAGTGCCGTCCGCAAGCATGACGCTCTCCACACGAGTTCGCCTGTTAGTACGCTGGCCAACATCTCGAGCATGTCCGAGGTCCGCGGCATCTTCAAGTGGAACGTTGGATGGACCCGCGGAGAGTGATTCGCGTGAACTGTGCTTGAGGATGCGGTGATAACGCTCGCGCAGCGTCTCGATATTCGCGCATCGCGAACGTAAGATGCGCATACGACGCAAAACTTCATTCAGCACGGTCGTAATCCGGACACTCGGCGCCTTCCTCGCAAACACAACAACATCGCGCCAGCGTGTTTTCAACGCGTCCCAGGTAGCAGGAGTTATGTCACTAACCGCGGCCACAGGCAAGCACAACTCTCGGCGTATATCAGCAATGCACTGTTCGTCGTGGAGTACAGCTGCAACCATGCGCCACGTTAAGGGGCTGTTTGCCCGGCCTGGGGCTGCCCAGAGAATAACCATAACTGCGAAGTGATCACTTACTTTAAGCCTGATGGGAAAGGCAATACCTCACACTGCAAGTCAGGTGCCATGGCGGAGGGGATGTAAACTCGATCTATTCGGCTCGCGCTCCGGCCCCAGACTCAATTACCTCGAAGTGATCTCTATAAAGAGTCACCACGCGTCATCTAAGCGTAATGATCGCACTAACTTCTCGAGTTCTTTCGCGTTATAATTGGAGGCGTACTTAGTTGTCGCGCATTGTGTCTAAAACACAATTGAAATCCTCGAGTAGAGAGTGGGGCACGCCAACGAGAAAGTATGTTGTGATGCACGAAAGAACTCGTTTGTCAGACTATGCGTGATTGGCGCGTACACGTTGACAGAAGGGGTCCTATGGCCATCTAGAAAAACATCAACGATAATTACGCGCCCATCTATGCCATATGTACAGTTAGCTCATGCCCCGTATTGTATGCTGGTACATATGGCACACTCGTCAGAGCTTCGTCACTGGCGCACGGGGGAAGACGGTAAACCGCCACATAAGAGCTCCCATCTGCTCCAGCGGTAATTCATTTACGGTGAGATGCAGGACACCCCTTGCCACCATCTGGGTCGCTTGCGCCATGGAGAACAACCGATGTTCTGAGGTACTGCAGCCCCCCTCTCCTACAACCTCCTCGATAGTGTCACCTCAGCTGCTGCGTTTTTTGCCCCGCCGGGGTGGTGCAGTGGTAAGACGCCCGACTACTGTGCCGGAGTACCCGGGTTCGAACCCGACCTTGACGGCTGCGTTTCGATGGAGGCGAAACGAAGAGGCGTCCGTGTGCTGTGCGATGTCAGCGCACGTTAAAGATACCCCGGTGGTCGAAATTACTCCGTAGCCCTCCACTACGGCTCCTCTTTCTCTCTTTCCACTTTCACTCCCACCTTCCTTCCTTCCCTTACGGCGTGGTTGCAGTGTCCACAGAAAACAAGTGAGACAGTTACCGCGCCTTTCCCTTCCTATAAATAAATCAGTTTTTAAAATAAATCAGCTGCTGCGTTTCGACGGAGGCGAAACGAAGAGGCATCCGCGTGCTGGGCGATGTCAGCGCACGTTAACGATTCCCAGGTGGTCGAAATTACTCCGTAGCCCTCCACTACGGCTCCTCTTTATCTCTCTCCACTTTCATTCCCACCTTCCTCCCTTCCCTTACGGTGCAGTTGAGGTGTCCACAGAAAACAAGTGAGACAGTTACCGCGCCTTTCCCTTCCTATAAATCAATCAATCAGGCTGTCCGCCGGAACCGGTTTCGGCACTGCCACGACAAGAACGCGGCGCTGGGCAGCGGCGGGACCTCCTGGGGGATGAGGGGGGGGAAGGGTGTGCGGGGTCCAGGGTCCACCTAGCAGGGTGATGGCCTTCAAAATATTTGTTCTACTTTGACAGCGAGGACATGCCCTGCAGCTTACTCGAACGCAGAGCGCTTGGAGGGAGACGCGCGTAGACAACACTTGATAACACTAAATACAGAATCCCGAGCAGCTGATATGAAAAACTGCAACGGAGCCCAACACAAAATTCAAAATCACTTATGCCACATCAGAAAGTTTACGTACAATCGCCAGAGAGGAAGTCAAGTTTTAGTTACCTTTCGTTCTCTGCCTCTAGCGATGAATTGAAGGTTGCATACATGTTGTTCCATTCCATACAGTGCACATGCCTGTTATTCCAGATATAGAAACCCTCTATATTATCCTTCATGCGTGTGTCTTATGTGTAATTCTTTTGAGGTATTTCGCACATGTAGGATCCCAAAATAAATTACCAAATTAAGTTTCGCTAATCCATTAGCAAGGTAGGTACGCGAAAAATTATTGATGAGCCTTAATACGAGTTCCAACAGTCCATGACGCGCGGCGACCTGTCGAGCCCACTCTACCACGCCTTTGTGAGTCCTGTTCGTAGCTCGCGACCGCGATCTCCCAAGCCACTTTGTTGGTGAGGTTCCAGGGAGGTGGTGGTTGGAATTATCAGCGAAGATATAAAATGTGGTCAAAGTTGGCTCTTGAAGCCCTACAGCGAGAGTATTCGCGTTTGTATTCTGGCATGAATGAATAAGAGCTAACAAAGCCGATGAAGAGAATATCCGAGGGTGGAGCTATCTCCATATAGTTAGTGGTAGACGAGCTTTTGGTCTCTGTAATGGAGCGTTATTTCATGACATGTGACCAGCCGGTCCCTAGCGCTACCCTGGTCTACAGTTTACTCTGCTCGGTCGACGTACGCTCGATTCAAGAGTGAGCCACTTCGTTTCCGAGGTTACCTGTGTGGGCTGGCACCCAAACAATTAGAACAGGTCTGGTTTCTGTGGAGCAAGAATTGGGAAGTTTTTGGGTGGTAGAGTGAATCTGTCCTTGTGCAAAAAGTCGTCACTGCTGTTTTAGATTCGGTCAGAATGAGTGTGGAAGCGGAGGAGGAAATGGCAAGCGCTATGCCTGCTTCTTCAGCTTCAAGTGAAGTTGTCATGATAGAGCACGAGGCTACGTGTCTGAGGTCATGTGGCTACACTGATAGCGTAGGCCGAATTGTGAACGTACTCTGCCGCATCTTTGTCGTTTGCATGATATTTATGCAATGTCTTGGCATGAGTTTCGCGTCTGTCCTGGTTGTAAACAGGGTGTATGTTTTTGAGCACAGGGTGAACTACAGTTTCTCTCTGATGTTTGTTCAGGTAGGGTGGATGTTGTTGGGGGTGGACCTCTTGGCTGAATCTTCAGAGAGGTGAGAATGTGTCTACCTGTAGTTGTGGACGAGTCTGTCGATCTGAGCCGAGCGGTAAGCTTCAATTAATTCTTGTTGTGTATTGCGTACTCGCATGTGTAGGAGGTGTGTGGTGGGAACTCATTGTGGGAGATTAAGGGCTCACTTGTATTTCTGTCTTATTATTGCAGCTACTTTCTCCTCTTCCATCTTTGTAAGGTAGAGGTAGGGAAGGAAGTAAACCATCCGACTAATCACGAATGCCGGCACCAGCCGCCTCAGGTTATGTTTATCCTTCCTCGGTGCTTCTTGGCTATTCTTCTATCTGTCGGATAGTTTTATATGTTAGGATCGTTAGTTTGGTGATGGTCTCTGTGTTTCGTCCATTGTTCTGTAAGAACATGCCTAGGATGTGTACCGTTTGAACTTATGGCACTCTAGACCATTGACCTCGACGTATAGGGAGGGGTTTTCTTTCTGTTGCGGTTTGGGGTAGGGTGGAGCAGCTAGCGTTCAGACTTGGCCGAGGAGCACGCGAGGCTTATAGAGGCTGCGCACTCCACTACCTCGTTCACACCTGCTTCAAGGGTTTCTTCCATGGTACCGGCACTGGCCGCGGTGGTCAATAGGCAATGATATCTGCATAGGAGTGGGAGAGAGTTGGGATGCGCTCTAGCTTGCGATGTACAGGGATGAGAAGAAGATCAGAAGGAGGAAAGCCACGGAGGGTAACCGGTAAAAGAAACCGGTTTTGCTACACTGCTCTGGGGAAAGGGGGTGAGTGCAAATAAAAGTGGTGGGAAAGAGAGGAATGGGTGAGTTCAGTAAAGTCACATCAAAGCCATGTCACATCACATCACATCATGTCACAGTCGTATCACGTCATATAACAGCAACATAACAGCCCATCGATCAGGACCATGGTTTAATGAAGCGGAGCAGTGTTTGGGAGGCCTTCACCGCCGACGATCGCCACGGCCAGTGAACTAGAATGTTGATTTCAGTACGTAGGTACATCTAGACGCTGCAGCGCCCGACAAAGACACTGTCTTTCCGCACTGTGTATGGGGCACTCGCAAAGAAAGTGGCCTATAGTCTCGTCGCACCCGCACGCTGCCCATGGACGGCTATTTGCCGTACCTACCACAGAGAGCAAGAGTTACTGAACGCTGCAGGAACCAACAGGCGGCACAGCAAAGTTTCTTCACGTCGGGGTAGGCCGGATGGAAGCCGGAACTTTAGGTTAGGGTGCAGATTTTAAGAGCAGTTCGCAAGCTGGCAAGAATTACACAAGGCGAGTGTGTGCTCCTGCGCAAGTGCGCGATGCCTAGCCGCTGCGTCTGCCTTGGAAAAAAGGGACCAACGCACAATCGCCGTCTTGGTGAGCGGTTCGCGCGACCTCGTCTGCACGGAGATTGTCCGCTATGCCGCTGTGTCCTAAAGGGCATTGGTAGATGATGTCATGTCCTTCATTTATGGCACAGTGATGAAGTTCTCGTGTTTCTTGACGAATCGCTCATGGGCTCAACGGCGAAGCGCTTGTAAGGCTTGCAGCCCTGCTTTAAAGTCTGTGAAAATAGACCACTGGTAGGGGCTCTGCTGGCTGATATGCCTAATTGCGACCCGAATAGCAGTCAGCTCTGCGGCTGTTGAAGAAGTCCGGTGAATTGTCCTAACTTTTCTTTCTGTACTCCTAGAGGAGATGACCATGGAGCCTGAAGAACTCACGGCATTCACTGAGCCATCGGTGTAGACGTGCAAACTGTTTGCGTGGTGCTCATGGAATTATTCGAGAGTTGCTTGTTTTAGTTCTGTCGGCGATAGCTCGACCTTCTTCCTGATGTCGGGTATTAAAAGAAGCACACGGGGTTAATGCAGACTCCATAGTGGAAAGGACGGTCTAGTGGCGAGTGTAAACTGGGACGGCTGATCATCGCGATGTGGGTCAACGGTCTCTGTAAACGATGTATGCAGCCGGGTAATAGGAAAACTGGCCAAGTGATAAGACGGAACCCGGATGTGTCGGAAATGTGCCCTCAGAGCGTCAATTGTTAGGTATGTAGGGATGGGATCCTCCTGGGCAAATAATGCGGTAACAGCCGTAAAGGCACATTTCGGGCAATTCCAGGCAGATTCGCAGAGCTTGAGGTTGAACGCTCTGTAGAATTTTAGTTGGTTTTTCTGATATTTCCAAGTGCAGGTATGGTGTACCGAAGGACTATCATGAATAATGCATTGTACAGCTAGAGCTTCGACCGCACTGACGCTCTCCGTGACTTTCCCCCAATAAAAGCAAGTACGTGAGCAATCGCTGCCAGCCTCTTTTTCATGAATGAAATATGGGGAGTGCATGAAAGATTTCGGTTGATAATCACTCCTAGAAAGCGATGGTGGTTTTCGTAGGGTATTGCTTTATGGTCAATACGTACAGTCTAAGGTGACATTTTATTGCGTGGAAAGCAACTAGCGAACACATGGGGATGATAGTTAAGACTGACCCCTAGGGTGTCCACCGGCTGTTCAGAGTGAAGGCGGAGTACTCCATAAGGCCTAGGTTGAATTCAGCAGTGCGGTATTGTAGGAAAGCTGCTATGCAGGTATGAGTTCGAGTCCCGACTCCAAGATTTGATAAGGTTTCCAGTAAGGCTGTGTGTTGCAAATTGTCAAACGCCTTTGTGAGGTCTAAGACTAGCAGTGCTCGTGTGTGTTTCCACTGTCTTGGATGTAGGATTTCTTCTGAGATTTGAAGCATTACGTCGTTTGTTTATAGGCGCCTTTAAATTCCTAAAAATGTGTCGAGAAAGAGCTCTTTTGTTTGCATATAATTTTGCAGCCTGTTTAGGATAACGTGCTACACCAGCGTTTCCAAGCATAAAGGTGAGGGAGACAGGCCCAAGGTTTAACAGGTCCAGCGGTTTTCGGGCTTGGGGATGAAAGTGACCCTCGAATGGGTTAACTGAGAGGGAAGAGTACCTTCATTCCAGTGTTTTTTGAAAAGTTCTGTTAGAGCTAGGATTGAGTTCTTGCCCAGGTTTTGTAGCGCCTTTTTGAGATCCTGTCTAGTCCTCGCCCAGACGCGGTGCTAAGTATGAACATTGCTGCTCTAACCTCCCAAATTGTTATGTCCGCGTCGAGTTCGGGGTTTTCTACGATCAAGTAGGAATGGAGGGGTAATTTGGGATTGGTTGTGAGGTGCCTTTCTTTGAGAGGCTGCACGCATCATCATTCATACCTATTCTGTGAATGAGGAGCGTTACATTACGCTAGTGGGTACCTCTTCGTGTTTTGGTGTTCTAAGAGGAAGAGTAGAAATGCCCATTTGTCTCTAGGCCCAGGTTGCCTTCCATGCGGTTGAAGAACTGTCCCAACTGCTGACGGGTGTGTTGTGGCGCGTGTGTCTCTATTTCCCTCATCAAAGTTGATATCCTTAGCTTGAGGAATCTGTTGTGTTTGTTTCGAAGCTATCGTTTTTCAGGGCCAGAATGAGCCTCCAAAATATGGCGTCTGCTGTCGACCGCGTCTGATTCCCGATTACTCGGAATCTCAGATGTCGCAGTACCGATGTTTCTTTTTTTAGTTCTGCCGCCCATCTCGCAAGGTGTTTGATTTTGGCAGGGACTTCGTTTCAGATGTTCCGAAACTTGCCCCTGTATATTAACTTCCGCTTCTTTTTCATGAAGGGCGTGATTGTTAAGAGAGAGTGAGGTTTAAATTATGTAGTCGTCGCTGCCTAGGGCCTGTGTGTTCGACCAATGACATTTTGTGATATTCTTTGTTAGTGTGAGATCGGGGGTGGTGCTGTATTGCACGCTGTTACCGATGCGCGTATTTTGTTATGGATTATACATGAGAGTGGGTCCCTCGCTCTGAAGTATTGTCCACAGATGTGCTCCTTTCCTGCAGTTGAATGTTTACCCCCAGCTGACGTGTCTGGCATTAAGGTCACCAAGCAATATAAGCTGGTGTTTAGCATTTATATGGTGTGCTTTGCGTACGGCTGCTAGCAGGGGCGCTGCTTTGTCTTTCGGGCTGTTTTATGTGTTGAGGTGTACAGGCCATTGCTATTTCTAGTTTTCCGAAGGAGCTCTATTAGATGATAATCTGTCTTCAATCGCTATCGGGTGATCTGTAGCGGTGTATGCTCTGCGAACGTAGGTTGATAGCCTTTATGTGGGTCTGTTCGTCGGCCTGTGGGGAGTGTAGCTAATTTCACAGAAGCTTGACTGCCCTGTAGTGCGCTGACTGTGGGAACTTCTGTGACGGAGAGAGATTCTGAGTGTGGAGTTGCAGATTGCTTCGCTTGAAGCGATATCCTCTACAATTCCGCAGCCATCATTAGCTGCTCTGGGAGCGATTGGGCTGAATTTGATTTGTGTGGGGGGAAACAATTCGTCTATGTTGATCTGCAGTTGAGCAGCTGTGGAATCGTGGGCGCTAGACCCTGCTCGAGCGTCGTCATTCTGTTGTTCAGATTACTGGCTCATGTGATCAGGTCTCTGGCAATGGCTTTGAATTTCTTTTTCATTTTCTGTTCAGGAATATTGATTGCATTGATCAGTGTTCCTAACGCTGTGATGTCCTCAGTGGTAGTGTTTTCTTTTGATCTGCGCTTGACAGGTTTCTTATGGGCGGGTGAGCTCGGTGAGCTAGCTATTGGGGTGAGAGATGGGATATCTTGAGGGATTTACATTTTTTCTTTTGGAGGAATGTTTTGTAGCAGCGATTGAATTTGCTTCCTAAGGCTATCGATTTGTTGACTCTGGTGTTGGATTTGTTTGCTTTGATTTTCGGGCTGTGATTTGAGTTGATTATCGCGCTTAAGGGAACGAGGTCGAGGACCCCGACTCACCTGTTGGTCAGATATGGGCCCTCCAGTCATGCCTTGTTTCCCAGGCGTGGGATGCTTGGTCAGGTGTGGGAAGGACTCAAACCGGGACCTGTGGCAGGAGTTGGCGCGGCTTCTCGAGCTTGATCGCTGCCTGCGGCGGGATTCGCGGAGAGTTGCGTTCTTTGTCCTAGCAAGGAAAGGAGATCAAGGACTCCAACTCCGCTGTTGGTCAGATGTTGGCTGTCCAGTCTTTCCTTGTTTCTCAGACATGGGCTGTCTGGGCAGGTGTGGAAAGGACTCGGACCGAGACCGCTAACGAGAGTTGACGCAGCTCTTCGAGCTTGATCGCTGCCCGCGGCGGGATTCTCGGTGGTTTATGTTCTTTGTCGTACCTTCTTTGGGTGCCTGGTAGGTTGAAACGCTGCTTGCAGTCCTTGGAGCCTGTGAAGTGGAATCCATTGCAGATAATGCACTTGGCTGCGCACGTGGGTGGCTCGACTGGGAATGATTCTCTCCGTAGCGCTGGCAGAGATTTTGCTTGGGTTTTATACAGACGCCGCTCCTGTGCTCGGCTTGTCGGCAGTTCAAGCATGCATCTGCTTTCGCGAGGAAGGGATAGCAGTTAAGACATATCCGTAAAAGGCAGCTGTTTCGGAACAGACGTTGTGCCGACGAAAGTGACGAGTATGAATGTAGTCTTGCCCAACTGTCCTGCGTCCGTAATGACGTACGAACTACTTTTGTTGAATACAACGTTCCTGACCTCTCTTCTGGCGTGTGGTCGTAGATAGCGTTGTAAAGAACCCCTCGGATGGCGTTGTCTAGTTGGGCGATGTAGGCCTTTAATGAGTAGGTCATATCGGATATTTGGAGAGACTGTAGCCTAACGTAACGTTCCGCACTGTTTTGTGATGGAGCACTGATGGTGAAAGAGTTGTTTTGAGGATTTATGCTCATAGCGTCTTGTTGACGTCTGCCTCTATGGAACGTTTCAGGGCGGTGCACACGAGGAATAGGATGGGCAGCAGTGACGCTCTAATTGGGAAGCAGTGACAGCGTCTTGCCGCACGCTAAAGGTTATTGCATTTCGCAGGCACATCTGCACGCTTGCTTCATCGAAGTGGCCGTATCGCGAGTGCTGCTGGCCGAGCCGACAACGAACCGCTTTCGTCGTAGGACAGTTATGCTGCTTCTGCTGCGCAAGGCCTTTTTGGCGGCGTCTACGTGTCAAGCTTCGGAGTGACGTCAGCAGAGCCCACGTCACAGGCCTCCTACCTGCCTTGATATTGTAACCCGCGCTAACCGTGTCAGTTCTGGAGGGAGAAGAAGACGAAGTTCTGCGGAGTGCGCGTGGTTCTGGGACGCCGCTGCTTTTGCCTGGTGAAGCGCCTGCTCTCTGCCTCCTGTGCCTCAACCCCGTCCTTTGACCCTGTCCTTCTGGACTGCCGTCCGGGTAGCGATAGAACCCGTGACATTCTGGTGGAGGTGCGGGGTAAATGCAGCACAGCCCCTCAAAACCCGCTACTCTGAGTTCGCCCCCAAGTCTCAGCCGCCGCCCCTTCGACGAGGAGGCCGAGATACGTGCCAGCCGGCGACTTCAAGGACTTGCTCCTGAATTTGGTCTGTTGCCGAACTCCGGCTCACCACAACTTACAATGGCCCGGAGTACCACGACCCAATGTCAACAGACGGACTCGTTTCTCGCACCGTCCGTGGTGTACCTACCGATGGCTCCTCGAGCGGCTGCCACGTTCCATGGCGATGCCTCCGAAGATGTGGAGGATTGGCTGGAGCAGTACGAACGTGTGGCCCGCCACAATGGCTGGAATGCCGAAAACTGTCTTCAGAATTTGTATTTCTGCCTGGACAGTACGGCTCGGCACTGGTTCGAAAACCACGAGGCCTCCCTTACATCCTGGGACACATGTAAGGAAGAGCTGCGACGGACGTTCGCCAATCAGTATCGGCGACAGCGAGCAGAAGACCTTCTGCAAACACGAGTACAACGACCCGACGAAACTGTAACGAGTTTTGTTCAAGACGTCCTACGACTTAGCTCCCGTGCCGACCCCCGTGCCACCGAGGAAAAAAAGGTGCGTGCACTCATGCGGGGCGTCAAGAGTGACATTTTCGGCGGGCTTATTCGTGATCCGCCGACTACAGTGGCACAATTTGTAAATGAGGCGACGAACATCGAGCGAGCCTTGGTTACGCGAGCGGACCATTATCGTCGCCTTGCTGGAGGTCCCAGCGTTTCGAACCTTTCAGCTGCTCGTTTCCCTGTTGGTTCCTTCGACACCGCAAGCCTACGCGAGATCATCCGCGAAGTTGTACGCGAGGAAATACGGCAGCTGCTTCCACCTGCTGATGGTACGGCATCCTGCACCCTCACGGATGCTGTCCGCGAAGAAGTACAGCGTGCCCTTTATCCACAGTGCTCCGTTGCTTCTTCACCTACTCAGCCCCCTACTCAGCCCATTGAGACTTACGCGTCCGTTGCTAGTCGCCCGCCGCCGCAGCAGCCACCACCGCCGCCTGCTCGTCGACAGTACTTGCCTGCACAACCCCGTACCCCTGTGTACGATCTTCGTCCGCAGCAGCAATGGATGAGCAAGGCTGACGTGTGGAGGACAACCGACCAACGCCCACTATGCTTCCACTGCGGAGAAGCAGGCCACGTCTACCGTCGCTGCCCTTACCGCGAGCTTGGTCTTCGCGGTTTCCAGCGGAATGCTCCCCGCCCGGAGTTCGGCGAGCAACCCCGTGACATCGCGGATTATCTGCGCCGTTCACCACCACCCGACCGGTCTTCACGTCGCGACCTTCGCTCGACACCGTCCCGCCGATACGATTCTCCCCTTCGCAGCAATCGACGGCAAAGCCTGTCCCCTCATCGGGAAAACTAAGCCCGGCGACGTCTGGAGGTGACGTTGCCGAACCCGTTCCTGTTAAAGAGCCTCCACGTTTTTCGCCCCGCTCCCCCACGCGACCCGACGATCAACCCGACGACCTTCCCGACGAACTTCGCGCCGAACTTCTCGCCGAACTTCCCGCCGAGCTTCCCGCCGAGCTTTCCGACGAGCTTTCTGACGAACTTCACGACGAACTCCCCGACGGAGCTTCCGACGACCGTCGCGCCAGAGTGTACAATAACCTCGATGTTGTGATCGACGGATACGACGTGACGGCACTCGTTGACACTGGTGCAGACTATTCTGTTATGAGTGGGGAGCTATGCCGCCGACTTCACAAGGTAACGACGCAGTGGGATGGCCCCGACATCAGAACCGCTGGAGGCCACCTCGTGAGACCAATCGGCAGATGCACTGCTCGTATTGAGATTAACGGTCTCAGGTGCCCGGTTACCTTTGTTGTACTATCGAAATGTTCCAGAGACATTATTCTCGGAATGGATTTTTTGAGTGATTGCAGCGCTGTAATCGACTTTACCGACCGCCGCCTCACGCTTCGTCAACCTCGATATACCTCGGCGCAAACAAAGCCCCAAGTTTGCACGGCACGCGTCTTGGCGGAGCACGTAACCGTACCGCCCCAGTCTAGCGTATTTCTCCCTGTCACGTCCGACCGCGTTGCTTCTGGCGAAGTTCTGCTGGAAGGAAGTGCTCAGCTGCTTCTTGAACGGGGTCTTGGTGTTGCTCGAGGTATCGCGCAGCTGGATACTGGCTGCGTACACGTCCTAGTCACCAACTTTTGTGGCACTCCACAGCGCCTTACGAAAGGCACGGCTCTCGGTACCATGGAGAGCATTACCGCCCCTATTCAAGTTGTTGCCCTGTCCGAAGGTGCTTTCTCCTCCTCTTCGCAGCAGAACGATGCACCATTGGGTGTAAGCATTGCACCTAATCTCTCCGTGAGCGAGAGGGCCAAATTGATAGCGCTGCTTGCAGAATTCCAAGACTGCTTCTCTACGTCATCCGGAGTTCGCCAGACGACCATTGCCAAACACAGAATAATTACCGATGACGCTGCTCACCCTGTTCGTCAGTCGCCTTACCGAGTTTCTTTCAAAGAACGTGAAGTTATTCAGAACCAAGTGCAAGAAATGCTGGCCGACGATATAATCCAACCCTCGCACAGCCCATGGGCAGCTCCAGTGGTACTAGTAAAGAAAAAGGATGGCACTCTTCGATTCTGTGTTGACTATCGCCGTCTCAACAACGTCACCAAGAAGGATGTTTATCCCCTTCCTCGCATTGATGACGCACTTGATCATCTACGACATGCCCGTTACTTTTCATCCATAGATCTGAAAAGTGGTTACTGGCAAATCGAAGTGGATGAGCGCGACCGAGAGAAGACTGCTTTTATCACCCCGGATGGTCTATATGAGTTTAAAGTGATGCCGTTCGGCCTCTGTACCGCCCCAGCAACCTTTCAGCGCGTTATGGACACCGTCTTGGCCGGACTGAAGTGGCAAACTTGTCTGGTCTACCTTGACGATGTTGTAATCTTCTCAAGCACGTTCTCCGATCATCTTCTTCGCCTGAGAGCAGTACTACAAGCTATAAGAAGCGCAGGCCTCACTCTGAAGCCAACAAAGTGCAAGTTTGCCTACGATGAATTAAAATTCCTTGGCCACGTCGTCAGTAGCGCGGGTGTTCGTCCAGATCCCGATAAAACAGCCGCCGTCGCCTCCTTTCCTACACCATCGGACAAGAACGCCGTACGGAGGTTTCTGGGCCTCTGTGCTTACTATAGGCGCTTTGTTCCCAATTTTTCTCATGTCGCTGCACCGCTTACTCACCTCACGAAAGAGAACGTCGCCTTCCAGTGGTCGGATGAACAGCAGCGTGCATTCGACCGCCTTAAACAAAGCTTACAGACCTCCCCTGTACTCGGGCATTTTGACCAGGACGCCGAGACTGAAGTTCATACAGACGCCAGCAACAAGGGCCTCGGAGCCGTGCTCATTCAAAAACAGAACGGGACCGAGCGTGTAATCGCTTACGCAAGTCGAACATTATCGAAGGCGGAGACTAACTACTCGACCACTGAAAAAGAATGCCTCGCGGTAGTTTGGGCGATTAATAAGTTCAGACCCTACTTGTACGGACGCCCATTTCAGGTGGTTACCGACCATCACTCTCTGTGTTGGCTCAGCACTCTGAGAGACCCTTCAGGGCGACTTGCACGGTGGGCACTTCGGTTGCAAGAATTCGATGCTACAATAGTTTATAAGTCCGGTCGCAGGCACACAGATGCTGACTGCCTCTCCAGAGCGCCTATAGAATCAGTATCTGACGGTCAAGACGACGAGTATGAAGATGCTTTTATAGGTACCATAAGCACGGTCGATATGGCAGCGCGGCAGCGATACGACACTGAACTCCGTGAAGTAATCGCCCATCTGGAAGGTCAAGAAGGCACCATTCCACGCGTCTTCTTGCGCGTTCTGCCCGCATTACGTCTTCGCAACAATGTGCTATACAAAAAGAGCTTCGCAGCGAGTGCGAGGTCTTGGCTACTGGTTATTCCGGCTGACCTGCGTAATGAAATTATGGACGCCTGTCATGACGACCCAACTTCCGGGCATTTGGGATACAGCCGAACACTCGCACGAATTCGTTCCAAGTATTACTGGCCTCAACTTGCTAAGACTGTTCGTCACTATACCAGGACCTGCCGCGAATGTCAAAGACGTAAGACTCCGCCCGTACAACCCGCAGGACATCTTCACCTTCGCAGGGTTAAACAACAGTGCTAGCACCGATTCCGATGGTCTAAAAATCAAGCCTGTGAAATTTGTACTGGATTTAATATCACCATGCTTAAGCCACATTTTCAACCTCTGTTTGTCTCAAGGCCGATTCCCCAAGCGAATGCAGATAGTAAAGTGACAGTTTTGCACAAAAAAGGGAATAAAAACGATATCGCGAACTACGGACCCATATCTGTGTTGTCCGTTTTTTCTAAAGGGCTGGAAAAGATGATATTAAACAGAATGTCAAGTTTCAGCAATATACTGAACTCTGCACAGTTTGGTTTTCGCAAACATCGATCAACAGAACATGATCTATTGACACAAAAAGAGTTTATAATGAAAGCGTTCGAAGAAAAACAGTTAGCTTTAGGAATTTACGTAGATTTTTCAAAAGCTTTTGATTGCATAGATCACAATATACTTTTAAAAAAGTTGGAAATATATGGTTTCCGGGGAACTGCCCTCTCACTTTTAAAATCTTACTTGGCTACCCGTAGAGAGTTTGTTCAACTTGGGCCCTATCTTTCTGACACCAAGTCAATCTTATCTGGCGTGCCTCAGGGTAGCATCCTGGGGCCATTTTTATTTAATATATACGTAAATGATATTGTTGTCATAGACGACCAAGCCAAATTTGTCATTTATGCAGACGACACGACATTACTTTTTTCGGCGACTTCGCCTAATCATTTAATTGACCAGGAAAACAGAGCGCTTATAAGGCTTGAAGAATGGTCTGAACGAAACAAGTTAACAGTAAATGCCAATAAAACTAAAGCTATTCTCTTTCGTCTGAAAAATAGAAACGCGTTTATCAATGAAGATATCCGATATAATAATTCAACTGTAGATATCGTTAGCTCATTTAAAATACTTGGTGTCGTTTTCACAGAACAGATGTCATGGGACGCCCAGGTAGATTACATTGTACACAAGTTGTCACGTGCTGTTGGCTTGACTAATATCAACAAACACACCTTCCCTACTTAAGTTGAAGTTCTTATATACAATGCACTGTTTCACTCGCACATAATATATTGTCATTTGGTGTGGGGAACGACAACCCTAAGAAACATGCGTAAAATACATCGACTGCAGAAAAAAAATTTTAAGAATTATATGTAACGTTCCTTATGACCATCCATCTCTTCCACTTTTCCAGAAACATAACATAATGGCGATACATGATATGCACGCTTATCACTTAGCTTTAGCCTATAAAAAGGGAATACGTAACAATGTCAGCTTTTTGAGAGAAAGGAAGTGCATTACCCTACTCGTAACTCTGACATATGGAACGAATTTCAATGCCGCACAAATTATGGTGAGCAGATGATTCAATGTCGCCTTCCAAAATTGTTAAACTCACTGCATAAGCATCATTTTCAACTCGAACGGTCATTGAAAGATGACGTCAGAGTAGTTTTATCAGCGACTGAACCTGTTTGTTTTTGATATGCGATTTGAAGCCTTCAAAGTTGTTGTCTTAATGTACTACCTTTGTGACGGGAATTGATTGCGATTGTTTTTCTTTTGTGTAAAAACTCAATTTTTAAATGTTTCGCTGTCTTTTCTTCTTCTTTTCTGTGTGCGACAGTTTGACACTGCTATTATTATTACTGTCACTGCTGCATTGCTGACACTGCTATTATTACTACTGCTACATGGAGAGAAATTGGTCCTTTTCTGTTGTTTTACTTTGCCTGATCATACTGCGATCTCGCTTTTCTTTTCTTTGTTACCGACTCTCTGTTCATGTGCAATAAGGTTCTGGTTCTTGTCAATTTTTATGCGCTATCATTGAACGCGATGTCTCGTCGAATGTACTTCTATTTACTTTATTTTACTGTTTTTTGTGGACGCTACACTGCTCTGCCTATGTAATTTTACTTTGTATTTTCTTCGGGGGGGGGGGGGGGGGGGGG